>SZWC01025588.1:0-15539 GCA_023375785.1 Penium margaritaceum
ACTTCGAGCATCAGCGATTTTGGTCCGCGAATCCAATGCCGAGCTAGTTTCTCGGAAATTGCAGTTAAACAGTGACGTGTACTTTCACACCGCGTGGAAGGATTCGACAAATCACAAATGCGAGTTTAATGCCGTGTTCCTTTATCACTTTTTTTTGGGGTTACGTAGTAACCCTATGCAATCGGTTCGGTATCCAAGAATCAGCACTGACGTCAGAAAATCCGCCGCACAAGGACTTCCGCAACGGCAATTCTGTCTGCGGTCGGTGTTTCTGTCCACCGACAGCCCATCGAGTATTTTCTAGGCATTTTTTTCAGCCCTTCTGTCGCGTCCGGAAGACAGGCCCTCTCTGAGCGCGATTTTCCTTGGGGAAGCGACTCCCAGTCCAAGAATCACGCGCGAATCGGACAGACTTCGCGCAGCAAACAGGGTTTTTTCCGAAACAGATACCGGACATCGCAAGCAAGCACTTGACTTCGCCGACAACGACTTCTCGGACAGGAGGGGAAGGTCGAGCAAAACTCGTTTCCAAGGCAGATAACATGTTTGAACCCGGCTTCAGTCTATTACTACGTAACCCGATGCAAGCCTGCGTGCAGCCAATGCCACTAGTTGTATTCAGTCATCTCTCCCGCCGGCCACGTAGGCCTCGCGAGCTGACATGGACTGTAGCGAAATTTGCGAGCTTGCCGAAATTGTTAGTGAACCCGCCAAGTCCATTTGCGACTTTCGGGCAGAATTGCGCGGTCGATAAAGCATTCATCTTTCATCTGACCCGAGTCGCGAGGCCCACTTTTACGTATTCCGCTGAAAAAAAGTGACGAATCTTGTCGTGAACCCCTGATGACGTGACTGAATTTCAGTGACTATTAATTCCACCCCCAAATGTGCTTTTATTTAATCTTATGGCTTGGGCAGCGCGATTTTTTTTCACCAAATATTCCGAATTTGAACGCCCAAATGCAAACGTTTGAACCGATGCGCGACCTGCGTCAGGGCGCTTCACCGAGGCGCAATGCATGCTTGGCGACCCGAGGACCTCGCTCCACATGCACAAAGGCACAGCCCACTACCACCATTGTACCCATCAGCGCAACTCTGCCAGCACGTCTGTCCAACCACGATGGCTGCTCCCTCATCTTCCAACTCCGTCGGCCGGTTCGCCAGCATGCCAACCCTGTCGACCTCCCCTTCCATAGCGCAAGGAAGTGCGACCTTAGCACGTCCTTCGGAGCCTGCAGCGGCCGACAACATGCCGTACCTTGCACACATGCGTCGCAACCGAGACGACGCGTTCGAGGAACGCGGTGGAGAGGTTGAGTTCAACCAGTCTCCTCTGGTCGGTGACAACGTCCCTGGGGCTGTTCGCGGACTACACGTGCCCATGGCACCGTTTTTGCATCGATATGTCCAAGTTGGCATTGCCCCTGTACCTGGCTGGAACGAGCAAGCACGTCGCGCGAAGTGCCACCCGACGATGGCAGCAACGTCGCAGACGCCATCAAGCATGGGTGGCGGCTCCGATCGCTCCATCGCTGGCGGTCTCGGGAAGCACTTCTAGACGACGGAGCGCGACTACATGCTGGTCCGCATGGCGGTGGCGTACGTCACGGAGGTCCACGGGACCAGTGGATGGATGACGAAGCTTCATGACCGCATCGCTCCCAACCTCAGCCGCGAGTTATGCATGACCGAGGACTTGACACGTGTCCAGGTTCGCTCTCGTCTTGCTAACATCGCAAGTAGGTGGAAGCTCGCATTCGGCCTTGTGGGAGAGTCTGGGATTGGGCTGAACCGTCGCACGTGGATGATTCAGTTGTCACCGGAGAAGTGGGAGGAAGTTCGAAGCAAAAACCCTGAGCAAGGAAAGTTAGAAGGAAAAGCCCTGCCATGGTTTGATGATGCAACACAATTGTTTGCTAGGGACAAGGCATGCGGTGAGCACGTGCTGAGTAGCGAGCTTCCAGAACAAGTAGTGGCGGAGGGCATAGGTGGTGAGGATGTGGATGTCCGCCCGCCAAAGAAGAAAGCTACCCTGGAGCGGAACTGCATGGGGGTTGACAGCATGGAACGCACTCCTCCAAAGGTTGAGTGCGTAATTTCAGACGATGGTCTGAAGACCACGTACGACATGGCTGTGCGCATCATTGATGGTGATGGCTGTATTCATGTGAAGAACAAGCTTTTTTGTCTTGAATTCATGAAAGTAGACGACAAGCTGTGTGGTGACTACGTGTATTCCTCAGGAGAGCTACGCATGGAGGTCATCCTCCGCTTGCTTGGACGCGACCCCAGCGTGTCTCCCTTCCCTCCCTCTGACATAGGATTTTTTGCCCCTGTGCCCAAGCTGACACCACGGCCAAAGCTCTGAACCTTCGTGCCAGAAGACGCAGGCAGTGGCAGCCAAGCTGGTTCCGGATTTGCTGACACATCAGAGGGGGCGGATGCAGTGCATGATGTTCTAGGTGCACCTGTGGAGGATCTGGATGCTGACGAGGAGTGAGGCAATGTATTTGCGCAATGTCATTTTTATTCATGTAAATCATCCTCCGCAACTTGTTCATACTGTGCTCACATGCCATTTGCAATTGCCTGACGTCTAGACCTTATGCTAAGCACACCATGCTGTCTCCTGGTTACTGCAACCGGTCGATGTGCATCGTCACCGTCCCAATCCCTGTCATAATCCACCATGCCTCCATCTGCACCCTCCACGTCGATGATGAGATTGTGCAGCACAAAACATGACAACACAAGTTTCGGCTGAAACATGAGAGCATAGTTGGGTATGCCCCTTAGGATGTGACACCGTGCTTTCAAAACTCGGAAAGCCCTCTCTATCATTGATCTCGCTGACGCGTGCCGTCGATTAAACAATTCTTGGGCATCTTGTGGTCTTGAATGTCCTGGCCCAAACTCGTTCAAATGATATCGGCGTCCACGGTAGGGGGGCATGAGGCCATAACCCTTTGGGAACGCCGCATCGGCCAAAAAAAACTTGTTCCATGGCAGCCAAAATCCACGTGACAGAGATTCGTTGAACATACGGGCGTCGTGTGCACTCCCCTCCCAACCAGTGGTGACAAAAGAAAACCTTAAATCGGGGGTGCAGGCTGCAAATATGTTTTGCGTCAGCTGACTGTGCCTGTTGACGTATGCACCACGCCGGAGAGCAGGTACGGTGACAAGGACGTGCGTCCCGTCAATAGTACCCACGCAGTTGTCGAACCATGGAAGGTAGTCGTTTCGGCCAACCCACGACGCATGCAAGCTTGCCATGTCACGCGGTAGGCGGATTACTGCCGGCGCCATGGAGTTGACAGCCGTGACCACCTCCCGTAGAACGCGACAAATGGTGGCCGGTCCTCTCTGGAACCGTTCCATCAGGTCACGAATAGACAACCCGTGTGCAGCGTAACACACTGCAGCCAAATGAATGCTTTGTCCTCCACGGATAGCCTCGTGTCTCTCAGGGATGTGTATCGCCGCAAGACGCCGATCATGGTGTACCATGACTCCCTGCTCATGCGCATGGTGTTGTAGATTCGTAGAGGATGCCCCAGATGCAGTTCTTGAAGCCATGCCAGACCAGTGAATGTGCCCACTTGCATCGGACGTCTGCTCATGGTTGTTTGCACACGTTGTGCAACGACGTCTAGTAGTTGGTGTAACAGGGCGTGCATGGCGAGGTGAACTGCCAATGCACGCCGAATGCCTGTGTTACGCGCCCTAGCCCGGTTGTTGTCCATGGTGGTGGAGTGATGCTGTCAACAGAAGGTAGGAACCAAACCCACAGTAATAGCTGCTCCCCTTGTTGCATGTTGTGTCTGCTGGCGGTTCGCCAACACACGACGTTGACATGACAACCATTTCAAAGGAACCATTTTCAAATGGTAGGCTCGTCCGAGCGTCTCGGTGCATGGCGCTGCGGGAGGAAACCTCGCACGTAAGCAGCCGTCTGGGTTCAAAACCCGTTGTGCAATAAACCTTTGGCTGAATTACAGTGATGCTCACTTAAAGGCGCCAAAAACGGGGAAAAGAGCGGTTACTACACATGGATGAAAGAAAGTGACTGAAAGCGGGGGCTGTGGTCAATATCTTTCAACCGTCCACAAAAACGGGATAGATGACTGAATACTACATTAAGTCACAAGAAAACACGGCATAAATCACTTTGACCAAGGTTGCAACGGATTCGACGGAATCCTTGGCACCGCGGCCAAAACCGCGGTGCTTCACGGTCTCCAACCCTCAAGCCATCCCGTCTCACCGCCCACAGTCCCAGGTGACCCCGCTCGAGCCACGTGGCTCCTTCGACCGGTCGGCGTGGCACTTCCACTCTACACTCCCCCCTGCTAGGAGTGAGAGCCGCCTCGGCATCTCCTGTAATCCCGACGTGAGATTCACGCCCAGGAGCTCTGATACCAATGTAACGGATTCGACGGAATCCTTGGCCGACTATGCCAAAACCGCGGTGCTTGAGGGTCTCCGACCCTCAAGCAATCCCGTCTCACCACCCACAGTCCCAGGTGACCCCGCTCCAGCCACATGGCTCCTTCGACCGGTCGGCGTGGCACTGCCACGCTACAAAGGTATACTATACTATAAGCCTCATGTACAATGGTTCCCGCATACTATGTGCTCTAATGGATGTTCATTCTAGCAAAACGTAGATGCTTAACAGGTAGAAGTTGCACAGAAGAATAGGACAACATTGATAACGAGTTTCAAAATGTTCCAACACATCTTTAAGTGCAAACATAAGAATGAGGCATAGTTACATTCTTTCGCACTAAAATGGATCAAAGAGTGCAGAGTTGTCTCATGAGTGGTTGCTCCATGAAAATGCATACAGAGGCCGGAGGGATTTTAAAAAATAAATCTTTGTGAAAGTCTAACTTCCTTTAGGAATCCACCAAGGATGATACAGTTTCCCATAGCCATGTCAAGCCTTGTCAAAAGTGGTGAGAAATGTCAAAACTTCCTATTAATGAAATCAAAAGATTCATGAAGTTGGCACTTGTCCCACAATTGAGTGATGTTGAAATGCATTCATTGTGGATTTCAGGCTACATATGTAGTTATAAAGTTACACAGTCGTGGAATATAGGAAATCATGTACATCTACAACGTAGCACTTCCCACCTTTAAGCAACAACATCCAACTATGCATAATACTACTGGTAGGGCATGCGTTGAAAACTGACGCATTGGTATGGATGGATGTGATTGAACTTGTGGTTATGCTGTTGCTGCTACTACTACTACTACTACTACTACTACTACTACTACTACTACTACTACTACTACTACTACTACTACTACTACTACTACTACTACTACTACTACTACTACTACTACTACTACTACTACTACTACTACTACTACTACTACTACCACCACCACCACCACCACTACCACCACCACCTCCACCACCACCACCACCACCACCACCACAACCACGACTACTACTACTACTACACACAACATCATGTGGGCTTGTGGCATGGGTGCTGCCAGAACTTGCTCCTATGGTGCCATAAGAGTCACCACGGACACGCTTTGTGCTTTTTCCATAACCTCATTCAATTCTCCTCAATTTGTAAATGCTTTATGTTTCACTTGGTGAGAGATTACTGGTTGAATGAAAGAAGGATGACTTTCTTCATGCAAATGGATGGACAATGCTAGTAGCAACAGTTGTAGACGCATTGTTTGCTACTTCTTCCCTTCGAATTATTGCTTCTATCACATCTTACATTTGCTAAGATTGTTGCAAAGATTGTTTCTTTTGTACTAGTGCATTTATCACAACAAAACCTACATGAGATCGTGACAATAATGTGTGAGTGGAACTTGAGAAACATGGGTGAACAGCTCTTGTAATGAGAAGAGCTATTGCCTCAATGTCTTCCTTCCCCAATCCATTGCTTATTGCACCAATGCTTCCACTTCATCCATCTGTTACGCTTCCAATACTATATTTTATGCTTCTACTCATTAACCATGTGTGTGGAGTACAACAAAACGTCCCTACACTTACATCATGTGTGGACCATGCACCATAGATGGATTCTCAAGTGGAGGAGTATTCTCACATTTATTCTTAGGCTCAATGTCACATGAGTACTTCTACATTGTATAAATCATAACATCTAAACAATTTCTCACTCTTCATTATTATTTTATGAAGCTTAATTACTTCTTAACCAACACTTAGCAGTTTTTCCTACTCTTGCTTGTTGCACACGCCTACATGCTCTTATACCATGCTCAATCTTCACACAATGACGACAACGGCCAAATGGGCCAAGTAATCATGCAACAACCTCAGTGTTCCAAGAAATGCTCTTTCAAACTATTCTCAAAAGATGCAAAAGGTTTGCTGCATTGGTCATATACAAAGTGCATCCATACTATGTACATGTTAAGTGACAACATCCGGATACCTCACCAATAAAGCCTCGACTCCTCTTGGCCTTGAACAAGGGAACAACGTCTTCACTACATCTGGACTTGCGACAAATTTCTTTGTGTGTCCATCATCTTCCATGTTCATAGGCGTTCATAACATCTCAAATCCTCATTGCTTAGCTAGAATGTTTTCCAAGCTCACTTTGTTGCCAAAGGTGCCTAGAGAGAACTCCATGACACTGTGTTCTCAATCAAGTATACAAACAAGGAGGCTCATAGGCTAATACATTGATTGAACTTTATGTAACAAAGTGGGAGGGAGTAGAAATTGTAGCCATCAAGGAAAAAAGGTGTCACAAATTGTGCTCCCTTTCATGATACAACTCACGCACGCTCACTTGGCCACATAGGTACTAGTCTTACTAGTCCCAACTCTTGACACAATAATGAGCCTTCCTAAACTTTTATGTTTTAGTATTCTTTAGGACTACTTTGATGACATATTTCTACCTTACATTTTTGGGTAAATACCTCACAAGATTGAAGGGTTCCAACCTACCTTTTCCAAATTAATTGAAAGGTTGTCCTACCTTAGAAACATTCCTCAAATGAGTGGTTAAGATCTCCAACATAACGTTGGATCATGTCATGTCATGTGTTTTCATTAGTCCCCTTCCACGTCCCCTGTAGAATTAGCGATAAATGAAAATGTGGCTTCTATCAAGAAAAAATCCCAATGTATGTATGTAATGTACAACTTCAAATTCAAACCATCCAAGTTCAAAACCAACCAGTTTGTTATTAACTATTATGTAGCATGTTCCATAAATCAGGTAAATTTTCCCACATTTAAGATCGTTTGAAAAGATGTTAAACCATAAATGACCTTCCTTTGTTAAAAATCAGGGGCTGATTCTTTTTTACCCACCATTTGAAAACGTTCAACGCTAGTTGTCCACAGTTGAGAACTTCATTTATGTATCAGCTACTATTAGGAGAAGAGAACTAGTTTGTCCATTTTTGGTAAGAGGGTTCTCGTTCTCCATGATGATTTCATACAATACGTACTTTGCCCAAAGTAAAAAAAAAATTAGCCATTATCCACCTCTAACTACCTAACTACAGTACCCACTTTCATGCGGGTCAAAGGCAAGATTGAACATTGCGATAGCAACAAAACGAACCCAAAGTGAATGAATTATCTTCATTCCAAAAATGTAGCAGCTATCCCGCTACGTGGCATGCAATAAAATTTTTCTTACATCGGCACCGGAGGACCACTCATAAGCGCTGGTGACATAGTCCTTCTCCATTAAATTGCTACCAGGTTTGTGCTAACTAGACAATCTATATCCATTCATTCCCTAGTGTTGGAAACCTGGATCCATGATTTGTAAGCCAGCCAATGTTCCGCGAATGGGTCTCTTCTCTACCATCACTAGAAAACCATGCACAATGAAAGATACAATTGAGGTTTAAGTTGCACTCCCTTTTGGCAGTGGTTTGTATGATGAAATTGAGTCACATTGATGCACCCATTACATTTTCAAACCAATAGAATGTACCGTTTGTAAATTATTCGGGCATACATACAAGTACACAAAAGTACATTGTGTTGATTTCAACTTCGTTCAACTAGTGACAACTTGTCGTGTGGCGTCAATTCATTCTACATGGCTTGGATGACATGTCAACCAAGGGGCGAAACAATGACGTTGAACATAGTAAGTGGGTTGCTCCACGGTTCCAAGGCCCTCTTGTCGCCTACGGATCATGGGTCACATGTCAAGAATAATGGGATCATAACGTGGCTCGTATAAGGAGATCCGACGTCTACCATCCGCTCAACTCCACATCCCGAGTGACACCTGAAAAAATGGCATTAATTTTTGGGTGGCCATTGCCTAGTCTGAGACCATCAGATTTGCCACCCCCATGGCTGCCAGAGATCGTATCCTAGCCACACAATCAATGTATGCATAATTGTACCTAGTGAACGTATAAGTATCGAGCTTGTCAATGGTAGTACATTCATGAATCAAATTTGGGTTAAACACATCAACCATGGGTTACACGTTGTATAGACATCAGGTCCCCCCAATTAGGTTCATAACAGTCGTATGAACAGGAAAGCTGTGACATGGGAAAATGATGGTAGGACACTCCGCTACGATGTAGCTAAGGAATGGGGAGTCCTACGTACTATGAGGTGCAAGGAGGTCCTCACTCCTTAGCAAGAAAAGGAGGCATGGGCTACGAGCGTGACCAGTAGAGGGAAGGGCAGTTCATAAAACACCCGACATGTTTTCCATGGCATGCAAGTGGCACAAACAGTACACTAGGGGAAAAACAAGCTAGTGCACATCCTACAACATGATGAACCGTGTGGCATCTTGTCCCATGATGATCCTAACGGTCGTCGTTGTTGGAATCATCAAAACATGGGCCACATTAGCTAGTTGTATAAATACGCACATGATATGTGTCGACGTGGCTTGCGTGTTGCATTCACCATTCCTTATGGCGAATGCATGGGGCCTGACCTTTGGATATGATAGTTTACACCTTATATCTACCAACATGACACGCGTGCGACAATCCTTATTGCTATTTGGCATAAAACTCATGCCCCATTTCAAGTTTAGAAGAAGCTTCTTAATGGCCATGCACCTTGACAGTTAGAACTACATGAGGGATTGACGACATTGTGACATGGTTTTACAATGATGACAATAATTAGAAAAAAGAAGAAGAAAAAAATCATCTTTTGCCACTGGCATTCTCCAACACCGATGACGCATATTTGGTTCAATCTCACGAATCTACTTTGACAATGAGTAAAATATTGCGATCACGCTACACATGTATTGTCATGTTCACCTCAACATGGCATGCGACTCCCATAGAAAGAAAATGCCGAAAAGATCTTTCAATCTGAAACATTCTGACCACGATATCCACCTTTGACAGAACATGAATAAAACACCGGGAATGTAGTCATGTTTCCTTAAGTGCGTACCATGTCCACGTTTAGATGATGTTTGCAATTGTTGGACAATGCGGTCAGCCGTGAAAAGGAGTGGGTAATCCATTCAATTCCTCTACAATGTGGGTATTTGGGTAGCATGAAGCTCAAAACGTGATGAAACAGAATGCTATCTCTCTTGCAAAGTGCACATAATTTCCATTTCCATATCAACAGGTTGAAAGCACTTCTACACAGTATATAAAAAAAAGAAAAATACACTAACATTCATGGAGTATGTTATCCATCTATATCCTCTTAACTAATCATTTGCAGTGATATGTATCCTTTACACAAACTAAACAATCACAAGGAGTGTATTGCATGGATTAGGTATGTTTAACCAATCTTTTCACTACACTGTGTGTTCTTCCATTTCACGCATTTGTTTCAAGTAGAGGATTTGGCCTCTTTCTTGAGATGTACCTTGGATTATCTATTTTCAAATGCTATGCTAATTTTCCTCGTGAAATCTTCTTGTAACAGCCATGGGCTTTTTTGCGACTTAGTACATAACCAAAACCTAGGTCCTTAGAATAGTCATCTCAGGAGGAGTAGCAAATGGTCGCCTGAGCCCTTTTGGCGAAGACAAACCGCACCACAAATGGAAGTAGTTGTCATAGGGCATATTTATAAATGTGCAACCTAATCCTACTTCTTTCACGTGACATTACCACGCTGAAAACAAGAACCTAGCTTTAATCTAGCTTGGAGTGTAAGAGGATTGACGCTATGGATTTTCCATCGCCACCCTCCTTTCTCCTCAAATCGGGCCACGGGCTATTTTTCAGGCTACAGTCAAACTCGACTCTAGCCCATACATTTTTCCGGGCTTTGGCTCTTCAAATCCTAAGCCTTGAGTACCTAAAGTACCAAATAATTGTTTAACGACCATTTTTAACCATAGAAATGGTTCGTACACTACATTCCTCCCCCTTTGCTTCGAACCGTCCCAGTTTGTCTCTGCTCACGGAGGTTTGATCATTCTGTACTTCATGATGTAAATCTTACAGTTTGAAGTGCATACAAGATTACATATGTGAACTCTTGTCATCCGCAACACGGTTGCGTCACGTTCACGTACAATCAACCACATTCTTGTGGTTTTTTATATTATGGTCATTTGCGACAA
The DNA here is from genome assembly GCA_023375785.1 of Penium margaritaceum. NCBI lineage: Eukaryota > Viridiplantae > Streptophyta > Zygnematophyceae > Desmidiales > Peniaceae > Penium > Penium margaritaceum. The sequence continues at coordinate 10,572 of SZWC01025588.1, forward strand.
CATCTAGTGTTGATCACCTGATCCCTTAGCTCTTGCCAAGATGAGATGTGTACAATCCTTGTACGTTCTTCACAAGTGTTGGTGAGTCTTCACCAGAGACTCATCATACGTGTGTATCAATGGCATAATCGATGCCTTTTGGGACATACATTGTCAACAATGTCATGCCAGTTTGGAAGAGAGTACGTAGGATGGATTTTCCCACATTCCATGTAGTTAGTGTTCAAGAAGCTGTTGTGGTGACGCCTCCTCCCCCTTTGCAAGGAGCTTCCCTACGACCAATGAAACAGGCGTCCCGCAAAAACTGTCGAGGTCCACACAACACTTCCCATGTCGTTTGGACAACATCTCTTCCAAGGGGTTGTTGCCAAGGTGGTACCTCCCTGCAAAATCATCAATACGTGCAATCCAAGATTCGGAAATCAATCCTCCTGGTTTACAAACACGTGTTTATGACCACGCGTAGGTATACTAGACCTTTTTCTGCACCTGTGGGTTGGCTGGCTGAACTCAATCAAGCTCCACTAAGCCCATGCAGCTTACATGCTAGTTTTATTTTTAGGGATGGGGGGCACCAAGGCCCTACGACGTGGTTACTAAGCACACTTGTTTTTCCTTTCAAAGATTGCACTCATCTTTGAAGGAGGCGGCATTGGCAATTTGTCACACAGAATCATCGTCAGAATCCGTCATTAGACACGCCAATTCTCCGACCTAGATGATTTAGGTTTCAACCATCATTACTGTCTCAAAATGGGTACCGTAGGCTGCCGCTTATGTCCCTTCCAAAAGCAAAGTGCTTCTGAACTAGGTAAGCTAAGACAACAAATCTTAATGACCATGGATTCTATCTACAAATGAACTGTTCATCCTGTGACACTATCCAAACGGGTGCAACATGATCACAATAATTGTAGTACAAGTTGGAATAACACCTTTTTGGTGTCAATTCAATTTGGTTGTAATAAAAAACTTCTGAATCACATCCGATGATCTTGGAAAAACTAGTTCCTATTTATATGATTAAGTAATCACATCCAACGGTTCCATTTAAGAACACGTCAATGGATTGTGTTCACCAAGTTGCAACAGTGCGTGTGGCCTAAATTTCTTATATTGTGAACATTCGGTACTACCACTCAATAGAGTGTTTTCTATATGCCCCGTCCAAGGCACTTGTAGAGGGGATCGCCCTCATTGAAGACATCCAAAAAACCATCACCATTGTGGATACCACCACAGCAAAATCCAAAATTATGACATACATGCTTTTTGGAACTTATTTCAATTGAACCATCCCCAAAACCAAGGGAATTGAGTCTCTTCACCATGAATTTTCAGGTCAGTGAAGCATGGTTCAACTTCATTCTAGTCATTATGGTCTCTTCAAGATTGGTTTTGTTCCAAAAAGTTAGATAGTGCTGCTACACCATGCCTTTGGTATCATTGGAATCAATCCACATGATGTTTGAAGAGCGTGACGTAGAAAACTAGTGTGCCGTGTCACGATACTCTCAACTATGAGACGTTTCTCCAAACATTGAAAGAATCCGATAAGAAACATCATTTATCAAGGTCCATCTCGAAGAATCCTCATACCAACATTTAGTTACGATAAGCTAGTATATTTTTGCCTCAATGTTGATTATGACTCGTTGTATTGTTGGTCGGACCATAAAGATGTAGGTGCTAACACACTGTTACCTTAAAGCTATTGACTCATAAATCATCTCCACTGTCATAAGCTTTGAGGGCAAAACCTAGACCCTGACGTCATTCCAATTATTTCCTAGTTGGTTTTCAGAAATCTGTGAGATCATCATAGTACACTGAAGTACCATTAGTAAAGAAAATGAGTATCACTCGCTTTCTCTTAAAACGATTTTCACCGAACTGTGGATGAACTCATGTCATTGACATGAGTTCATGCACCTTGTCTATCAATGTTCGTGACATGTTCACTTGCCAAGTGATGATTGACTGAAGGTGTCGCCTTCAAACTTGTTCACTTTTGACATTTGGTCAATCTTGCCATACGCCAGAAGTGACTCTTACGATCTTCGACCACTGCACTCCGGTCTCTTAACTCATTGAGGAACCATAGAATTATCTTTGCCCCTCTCCAGCATACTTACTAACCCCATTGATAATTATCCTTGTCTTTTGAACAAGGTTGTTTGTACTCTCATGCACCTTTTTATCGTCAGTACCAGTCTGGTACCACAATTTGCATCAATCACCCACCGAGTGATGAGGTGTCAATGGTTTCATCAATGAGAATTCATTCAATGGCATCATCCTTGATACGTTCAATCATGGACCAATGTTTGCATTAGCCATGAATAATGATGCACAAAACCTCCGAAAGGTACTGATGCATCCAGTGAACACTATATATAGGCAACGTTATGTCAGCTTGAACACACCAGGTTCGTTTCATATCTCACGTCATATTCATGACAGGTTTAGTCATGAAACGATCGTATTTTGCTTTTGACATTGTAGCGTAATGGGACATGCGACTATTGTAGAACACCTCTTGCATCCTCCAAACCACTTGTTTGGTGAAATGACGTTGCCATTTTCATTTAAAACATAATCTGATATCGTCAGCTTGTGAAAATGTCACAAAACCGTTGTGATCATTTGTCTGTCCAAATCATCCATATTTGATCCCGTTTTAAACACACCAACAGTTAGTGGATGAGGTATTTGAGCATGTTGTGCGAGGAATGGTTAATCAAGGCCCTTTTATACATTATTTTTCTAGTGTGTGTGCATTGATTATGCTCTCACCAAAGGGGGTTCTTTGCACCCGTTCCTACACTCCTTCCATTGTGTGTGACGAGAGTGTACCTTTGTCCTATGTGGCTAGAAAATCCTCTTCTTACAAGGGACCCCAGTGCGTGAAGTTAGTGTATGTGACCAATGCGCTCGGTCACCATACGAAAGTACACTTAGAAGGCACTTAGTGTGCATTTTTGTCTCATGTGTCCCATCATACCTTAATTTTTTGTCATATATGGCCAAAACATTTATTCCTAGGAGGGACCTCAGTGTGTGGGGCTAGTTCACGTGGGAAGTGCGCTCAAACACCATACCAAAGTACACTACAAGCACACTCAGTGTGTGAATTTATCTTATGTGTCTCAGCACAGTTTTCCTTTTATCTTATATGGTCAAAACAATTGCTCCTTAGGAGGTACGTTAGTGCGTTGGGCTAGTGTGATAGTGTGTGTTTCTATTCATAATGAGGGTCAGACATTGTGTGCTTCAAATATGTATATGGTACAAATGAAATTGTATGTCTGAGGAATGTAAACAATGAAAAAATGGAAAATTTTGCAACCAGCCTTTAGTACGTTTTCTGTGGTTTTGAAGCCTCTTACGAGTGTTTTCATGTAAAAGACGTTAAAATGTACTAATGTTCTGATCGTGGTATGTTTGTAGTGGATTTCTTATGTAAGATACAAGATCCATTTTTTCCTTCAACATTTGGTTCGTTCGTTTGAAACGTACGGTTGTTCACTTCAAGCAGGCTTTCATATCTTCTCAACGGCCATCTACTTGTTGTCGACAATGGACCTAGAATTGTTCCTCAATGATTTTGACTTAGCCGGTAGTGAATCAAATGATTCTTCAATTCAGTCCTAGTAAAATGGTCTAGAGATGGCCGCACTGTACAGGGTTAGTGCATATGGCGAGTGCGCTCGAAGTGAGTGTGAAAGTGCACTTGTCATGCACTTTGTGTGCGGTAGCCATATTCCAAAATGGCTAGAATCGCGAAGACTAATCTTGCAAATCAAACAAAAAACCATCAATCATTACATTTTTATATTGACATCGAGGCATAGAGGTTTGAGAACTGACCTTGAGAATGGATTCAAGGTTCCTTTCTCAGCATTGTTGAATTGCAACTTCTTTTAGGAGCCACTTCGAACTGTTTCAAGCCATTTTGCGAGAAGCAAAACATTTTCACATTCCATGTAATTTCAGATCGTCCTTGCAATGGAAAGTGCCAGATTTGACGAGCGTCAATTTGAGTTTTGATTTAATCTAGACACAATACCACATTCTATCCCTTTCAGAGAAAGAAATGGACGCACGGACTTTGCTCAAACATAAATGTTCAGAATGTATGCGATGATAAATTGTGTATTATTGACGTCATTGGTTCAGATGTTCTTGTTTCAATCGTCGCCAGTATATTGTCAATAAGGACTTTGGAAAGATCTATCTCCAAAAATGAAACGGTTCCTCTTAGATGCAAGTTACTTGTTCCGCTAGGAATGACCGTTTTTGTCGTTTTTGTCTCCAGAAACGATGAAAGCTCTGATATTGATGTATCCTTTGCTTGAAATAAGGTGTGGAAGCATTCACAAACCCATGATGTTTCTTCATAGCTGACTTGGCAAACGACTGTTGATGAAAACTGCAAACAGCCACACACTGATTGTGTGATAAGTGCACTTTTTCACACAAAATGATCGCATCATCCCAAACACACTTTGCCTCGCATTCGGGGCTCTTAGCAACGAGACGAGGTCCTCTTCAGACTTCTGACGGCAATCAGGCCAGCAAGGTGACAAAGTAAAGAGCGTTTTGCCGGCAGTTGTTGACGGCCATCATGTTATGCACGAGACAAAGGCGTGTCATCCACTTGATCTCATAGAACTTACCGCTCACACAGTGCCCTTAAGCGAGGGAGACATACGTTTCTGAATATTAACTAAGTGTGACTGTTATGGGTTTGGTGAGTAGCAATCTTTAATACAAACGTATCACGAAGCTTCAATGTATGGAATGATATAGGTAATAATTAAAAACACCTGTTTTTCTCTTACAAAAAAGAAAAAAGCAAAAACATTTATGAATAAAAAAAGTGCTTAAAATGCAGAGGACTGATTAAACTGACTGATTATTTGAATAAAGTTGAGGTAAGGGGTAGTATGAGAGAGAGAGAGAGGG
>SZWC01025590.1:0-14261 GCA_023375785.1 Penium margaritaceum
TTCCTGCGGCCTCCACCAAGCCGTACTTGTCCAGATTTTGAGAGTCTTGAAACCAAGAATCCACACAGTATCCCATCCGGATCTTGTTTACAAAACCGTTGTAATGGATAATCTCTCGTGGTGGTTGTCGTAGAGGTGCAGGGGGATCTGGTGGTTGTACGGATGTTGTTGCAATGGCCATAAAACACCCACTGCCCTTGGTGGTTGCTTTAATTTCCACAGGCTGTCGGCTTAGTGGATCGGCCACATTGATGCGTCCTAGCCGATATTCCCATGTGAACGAGAATCGACTCAGGTATTCGCTCCAACGCGCCTGCTGTCTTGATAGGTTCGGTTGCGTTTGGAAAAACACCAATGGATTATGTTCCGTCACGACCGTCACACACCGTTCAGCACCCTCGAGGTAGCAACGCCACATCTTGAAAGCGTGTACTACCACAAGGAGCTCTTGATCCCCAGTCGTGTACCGCATTTCCGCGGGTATGAGCTTCTGGCTCTCATACGCAACTGGGTGACCGTTCTGCATGAGGACGGCTCCAAGTCCAACTACCGACGCATCACATCAAACCTCCCACGGTTGTGATGGATCCGGAAGAGCTAGGACGGGCGCCGTGGAGAGAAGCTCTTTGACTTTGAGAAAAGCGTTCTCGCAATCAGATGTCCATTCCCAACGCATGTCTTTTCGCGTGAGCCTGGTTAGCGGTGCTACCAGGGTCGAATACCCTTGCATGAACCGTCGAAAGTAGTTTGCAAGGCCAAGGAAAGACCAAATCTGCCCAACATTTTCGGGGCGTGGCCAGTCCACAACGGCTTGGACTTTTTGTGGATCGACGCGGATGCCGTCCTTGCCGACGACGTATCCAAGGTACTCGAGCTCATCTTGTGCAAACTTGCACTTGCTCACTTTCGCATAGAACTTCTGTTCCCGAAGGATTGTGAGAACTTCGCGCAGATGTTCTATGTGCTCTTCCATCCATTTGGAGAAAACCAGGATGTCATCCAGGTAAACCAAGACAAACTGTCCAAGTTGCTTGGCAAACATTCGGTTCATTTCTCCTTGGAAAGTTGCCGGGACATTTGTAAGCCCGAAGCATAACACTCGGAACTAATAGTGTCCCATGTGCGTTCGAAACGCAGTTTTGGGCACATCATCTTCCGTGATGCGGATTTGATGGTACCCTTGAGACAAATCCAAGGACGAAGATACTTTTGCGCCTTGGAGTTGGTCAAAAAGGTCCTCAATCCGCGGTAAGGGGAATCAATTTTTCACCGTCAGCTTGTTCAATGCCCGGTAATCCACGCACATGCGTAAACCACCGTCCTTTTTGTTCATAAAAAGGATCGGCGCACCGTACGGCAAGCTACTTGGCTCGATCCATCCTTTTGCTAGGTATTCTTTGATTTGGCGTTCGACCTCTCGTCTTTCTGCTGGACTAAGGCAATACATGGGTCTGAACGGAGGAGTCGCCTCCGGTTGCAGCGGAATCGTGTGGCCCATGTGTCTTTCTGGTGGAAGCCCAGCCGGTGGGTCTTGGAATACATCCGAGAACTCCGCCAATAGAGATCTGATCTCTTGTGGCGTGTCTTCCGTCATGTTGTCCTCCACTTTCTACAGCTGAGCCAAGAAGTATCGACAACCTTGTCGAATACGTCTCTTGACCTGCATTATAGACAAGCTGGCATGGACTTTGAGTCGGGTCGATGATAATTCCGTACTCGGAATCAACGTAAAGCGAAGTTGTCCTTTTCGTAGGATCAAACGCTTTGATTCAAAGCACATTAGAGCCTTGTTGTCACGGAGCCAGGGATCGCCTAGCACCACGTCAAACGGGTCAAGAAGGTTGAGTACCTTCAACGTGACACTCTGTGTGTACCCTTGAATACAGATTTTTGCTTTGCAAGTACCGATCACGGGTACCGTACGGTTGTCACCGACAACAACTGTGCCATTCGATGGCTCGTACTTCAGGCCAACCCGACGGGTAAAGCCAAGGCTGACAAAAGAGTCGTCCCCTCCAGTGTCAGCAAGTACGTTCACGGGAGCACCAGCTAGGTGTCCTTTGAACTGCATCGTCATGCTGCCTCCACTCTTCCGAGTGAACAGACTCGACGACGGTAAGGCGAGCTTGTGATAAACACGGAATCTGTACGACGGGCGTCGTAACTCCCATGATTCACCCACTCGAGTCCACATCTTGTGGGTACGTGTGAATTCGGCCAGCACCTTCCAGTGTTTAAATTTCACTGGGTCGAAATCGTCGACTAAAGGTACTGCGAATGTGATTGAAATCATCACTTTAAGGGCGTTTGCTTCAATCACTGTGTTACACAACTCTTGCATAGTGGTTGGTGTCGCCACCACTAAGCAGGTTCGGTCATGCATCTCGTCTGGTGATGCAAGATTTAGTGGGCAATGTCGGTCAGCAAGTGCAGAATGAGGTTCAATGAGAGGGGAGAAAATAACAGAGAAATTTGAACTCGTCAAAAACTCGAACTGTTTAACATCCTCGTCTGAAAACATGAACTCACACTCGTGATCCAGTTTTACCCCTGAGTGGTCCCCACTGACGTCACTCAGGGGTGGGGAAAACCCGCCCCACGGCCCTGTCCGTTACCACGGCCGGGCCCATTGCCGCGACCGCGACCTTGTCCATGGCCTTGTCTGCGGCCNCAGAATGAGGTTCAATGAGAGGGGAGAAAACAACAGAGAAATTTGAACTCGTCAAAAACTCAAATTGTTTAACATCCTCGTCTGAAAACATGAACTCACACTCGTGATCCAGTTTTACCCCTGAGTGGTCCCCACTGACGTCACTCAGGGGTGGGGAAAACCCGCCCCACGGCCCTGTCCGTTACCACGGCCGGGCCCATTGCAGCAACCGCGACCCTATCCACGGCCTTGTCTGCGGCCTCCTCCTGCACCAGGAGGAGGCCGCGGGTGCTACTACTGTAGCTAGCGCTGCGGCTACTTGTCCACCAGCAGCCTCATGGCACTGAGCCCTAAAGTGGCCCGACTGCATGCAGTTGTGGCAGAGCCCTTCGCGGAAGGCTGCGTTGCAACGCTCACGCGCCGCCTGTAGCTCGTCATTCTCGCGGCTGCGCTTGTTGTTGGGACCCTTCTGTCCACCAGCCTTCTTGGCTGGAGGGTTTGTTGGCTGCTTGCCCTTGGCCCCGCCTCGCTGTCCGGCTGACCCACCAGCCCCTGCAGCGTCCACGCGCATGTCACGACCCTGCTCTGCACGCGCTTTCGGCCGTGCATCAGAGTAGTGCTTCAGGTTCGCCGAGTACACTTCGCTCATGTAGTCGTGCAACGCCCTCCAGCTTGTCGAAGCTTGGCCAGTGGCTATCGTGGTGGTCTTGTCTTTCAGCTTCTCGCTGGCGAGACCATCACGCAAGTACTCCAGCAGCATGCACTCCGGGAACTTGAACATTTGAGTGCCACCGCCCTCGGTGAAGCTTTCGACTTCCTCCACGAGTGCGGTGAACTTGCTCAAGTAGGATTCGAGGGAGCTGCCCAGCTGCCTGAAGTCCTTGATCTTGTGGAAGGCGCGCTGCGCCTCCTCACGTTGGGTGCACTTGTTGCGCATAATCGCCCAGGTGGCCTCCCACGGCATGGACTGCCACTCAAGGTGTGGCTGCTGCACAGTCCACTCCTTGACCATGTACTTGAAGAGTTTGTCTTCAAGCCGCGTCGTGGCAAGGTCGCCCCCACTCACTGAGTGGCGTCTCATGGACACGTAGGACGTGCTCCATGCGGTTCAGCCAGTCGGTGAGCTTCACGCCCTTCTGGAAGATCTCCACACTGTGGAGGAAGGACGTGTTCATGACCGACCCCAAAGTCGTCGAGGTAGGCAAGTCGTCGCTGCCGCCGGCAGTGGCCTCCGCAGCTGCGGCACGCTGCACTTGCTGCTACATCCGCACCTGGGTCACGCTCTACAATGCCTTGTCGAGGTCGTTGCATCGGCGGCTTGCCTCATGGGCGGCGAGGCGCTTCAGCTGGCGATCACGGTCAAGGTCCGTGATGCTCTGCCCAGTGTGGACCAGCAGGTTGGCGAACGCGAACTTGAGCTCTGATGTCGTCAGAGCATCGGCGATAGCCTCCAGGGCCTCGCGTTGTCCGTGTACCCCTACCCACTGCATGAGGGTACGGTTCACGTACACGCCTCCAAGGAGCCCCACCTTTTGGAGGAGACTGTCGTTGGCGACGACGCTCGAGTGGGCGCTTCCTTGCCCCATTGCGGCCGCATCGTAGGAAGGAGGGTCCGCCCCCATTCCTCCGAGTGGTGCCGTATCTCCACCACCGGTGGTAATCTTGAGTTGGCCTGCGGCCTCGGCAGCAAACTCCGCGAGACTACGACGGTCATCGCGAATTGCCTTCGCGGCAACGTCGTCGGGCTTGTTCTCACGGGAACTTCCCGTGTGGCTGCTTTCAACGCCCTTGCTGCTTTCGGCAGTCTCGCTGCCGTCAGCAGCTTTAGGCGATGCAGCAAGCGTCTTGCCCTTCTCGAGCAATCAGCTTGAGTTCGTCGCTTGACGATGGCAATGGTCGCGATCCTCGTTGCCTTCGCCATCGTCGACGTCGTGCTCTTCGTCGGGGTCCTCCTCCGGAAGATCCTCCTCCATCGCGTCGTCCGTCGCATGGGGGTCGCCCATGTGCGCGTCGACGTGCTCGTCGAGTACCTTTGCGGCCTCCGCACGCTTCTCGGTGTCGCCGAGGTTGGCGTCGGTTGCCTTAGGCGGTAGGGTTGCCCTTGGCGGTACGGTTGCCTTTGGGTTGGCAACCGTGCTCGCGGCGGCGGCTCCCAAAACTTGGAGTCCGCCGAGAGCTCGTGGTGACGCCGTCACCACCTTGCCCTTGTTGGTCTTAGTCGGTCCGGCACTTGCCATCCCGTCGCTCGTGCAACTAGCACGTGAAGGTTGTTGTGAGGATCATCCCACAACGAGGAGGAATCGCCTCCTAAGGCGTTGCTCTCACGATCGGTGAGGTAATTTTAATTCATATTTCTATTTTCCTAGGCCGCCACGTTGGCACAAGGTCGTGGGTTTAGAAGCTAGTCCTCCAAGGCCATGACTCACGGCACTTGGAAGCAACTAGGATCTAGGAAAACAGGAAATCAAAATACAAGGAAGTAACAAGAATTGTGAGTACCGCTCACAAAACTAAGACAAAGAGCAATGAGATAAGCAAGTACGAGGTCTAGAACAAAACACTACTTTTCTTCTTGTCTTGTTGTCTTCTTGTCTTCCTTGGCCTCCTCTTGAGTATTCTTTCCGCGTCTTGCGCCCCTTGGCTGCGTCCTCCTTGAGCCGGCGGCGTTGGGGGAGCCGCCAAAATTCCCCAAATTGTCACCCTCCTTCTTTTTAGGGTGCTCTCAGGTCGTGAGAGTCCCTAATCTTGGGGAGGGACGCTGTCCCAATTTTTGGATGAGGGAGGTTCAAAGGAGCCTTGAAAATGAGGAGGATTTTGTGGTTTTCGAGGTGGGAACTCCCCAACCCGCCCCACAAAAATCCTCCAAGCCCCCTGGAAGTGTGAAGAGGCTGGAAGGAAGTGGCTGCAACAAGTAAGACTTTTTTCAGCTCTGCAACGCACTTTACAGCGCTTCAATCCGTGAAGTATTGATGCCGTAGTCCCTTCTGGCGTTTGTGCTGCCGCTTGCAGCTGCCGACGGCATTTTATCTATGTCGTAGCCGCCGTTTTCGTCGAACCCTTGGTCGCGAGGGTCGTCTCGCTCTGATACCACTGTAACGGGCTGAGTCTCCAGCTCCTGCTCTGAAGTCATCGTCGGAGTTCGCCGAATGGCATTCTCAGTCCGCGTCAGGGGTTTACCCCCTTCGCAAGACTGAGGGGCAATCGTCATCAACGACCCAGAGCAGGGAGACTCAAATATTTTGAGTCTCCGGAGGCCCATTTCCGTTTTTAACCAAACCCCTGGTTTTGGGACCCAAACCGGGGGTTTTTACCTCGAACTCGTGTGTTCGCATGAGTTATTTCATTTGTTTCATGTCGAAGTTTGTCGTAAACAAACTTCGATTCATATTTTGTCGTTCTGGCGCGAAATCATCGCGTGCGAGGCACGCTGGCGATTTCGCGCCAGCAAATTTCACCTCACCCTCGCTCCCCCTATCCCTCGTCCTCTCTTGCTCGTTTGCAAGGAGGGCGAGGGGGGGCGAGGGCACGAAGCCACGAGGCCTCGCCCTCGAGGCCCTCGTGGCCTCTCAGCCGCCGATCGGGCTGAGGCCGCGATCGGCGGCTGGTGGCTGGCCGGCCGGTGGCCGGCCGGTCACTTGGCCGGCCGCCGGCTGTCCAGCCGGCCGGCAGCGAGCTGGCCGGTGGCCAGCGAAGTGCTGGCCGCCGGCCAGCCCTCGCTGACGCGAGGGGTGGTGCGCAACCACCCCTCGCTTCAGCGAGGAGGGAGGGCCGAACCGGCCCTCCCGCTACACCCCCTTACCTCAAAACAATAAGCCTCATTCACTCCTACCGCGGAACAAAAATCCTGATTTATCCCTTCTTCGCAACAATAAGCCTGATTCGCCCCTTCTGCATGGATGCAAGTTTTCAGGTACAGAAAGTAAACTGTATACCCCTCTCGTTTGTTGAAAGAAAGCACGTCGACGTCGCATGAATGTGGCGTCAACATGTTGACGTCACTTCAACCCAACAATCACAAATTAATGCTTTGAAGGGTTTGTGATTTTTTGGAAGTGGTTTGCGGTGAATTTGCATGGGGGGTCCGCAACTCCCCATGCGTTGGAAGGGAACCTGATGGGCCCTGCTATTGCAGAGCCCAGCAGGTGCCCACACAAAATTAAAATCATGAAATCCCATGTGCAAATGTGGCGTGATTTTGTGTATGGCTTTCACATCAAACATGGGTAACAATTGTTTTCAAAATGAGAACAATGAGAAATGGGGAGTTTTCAACTCCCCATTCTTCAAGGTGATTCTGGCTAATGGGCGTCGGCCGGAATCAATAGCGCTCGAAGACCCCTCCCGTCCCCTTAGGCCTCTTGCCAACCGTTCAATCGCAGTCTTCAATCGCAAGGACTTCAATCGACGGACGGGTGGGTGGGCTGGTGGGCTGTGGGAGGGGGGGGGGTTGGTAGCAATTGACAAAGTGCTGACCGGCATTTTTGTCGCGCAAACCCCCCCCCGGCCCCCACCCCTCAATGCTATCGCAGCCCTCCATTGCGACGACCGCAATTGAGGGCTGCGATCTAGTATCACATGCCCGATTTTACCATGTACGAGCAACGACATGCATCGGTTGGAGCATGGTAAAAACCGATGGGTGAATGGGGATTTTTGTTGTCGGACAGGGATTGATGGGGCTTATTCCATTTGATGCAGTGGTGAATGGGGTTATTGTTCTAACAGAAGGGTGAATGGGGCTTATTGTTCTGACAAAGGGGTACATGAGGGTCACGGGTGAAAAAACAGGGGGTAATCAGCATTTCATACATAGTTATCCTACTTTTTGTTTTTCACCTTTTGCTCGCACTTCTATGCTTGCCAATTCACTCTTACAAAATTCAAGATTTCGATGTCTTGTCACGACTCGTTAACAATAGCATATGATGTTTCAGTAACGAAGACTTCATAACTAGAGCAACTAGAGTTACGTTGGGGAGCCAAACTATATTCCTTATTCCGGTTGGTTGTCGCTGGAATGCGTAGTCGGGCCTCCTGAACGACAGATTCATGCGATGGCTTGTAGTTCCTCTCTATGGGGTCTTAGCCTTACAATTGCCCAGGTTGCGTGGCCAGACCCTCAACGTCCATCCGTCCGAAAAAAATCTTGCTTTCCTCCTCCAATGATCTCCATGGGCCCCACACAGAACATGATTGGTTGAATAGAGGACGCGACTGGATAGGGTTGGAATCATGGGTGGATAAAGCTCAATCCAAGATTCCAAGCAAATTGCCAGCTTTCTCATAGATTCCTGTCGTCGCTTGGTTGAGCAATGACTTTGTACGACATTCCATATTTTCCTTTTCTCATGCATTTTTTGCCACGTACATATGAGGCGCGACAGCCTTTTGGTTATTTCTCTCTTGCCTCATGCATGTTTTCTCCCACAACTGCACAATCCAAAGTGACAGCAGCTAGCACGAATTGTGGGTTTGACTCACATTTAGTTGGAAAGGAAAAAAGGGAAGCAACCAAGGCTGCAGTACAGCAAGTGAGAAGGTTATCCCGGTGTCATGGATGCAAATCCGGAAGTATTTTCGCAAGAGATTCTCGAGCAGCTCCTAGCATTAGGAGTTCGCATCTGCATGTATGCCGCTCTCCCATACCTCAAGCGCACTTACCTCACTTGGCCATCGTTGGGGAGTGAGTTTGTGGAGGAGCTTTTGTCGCCGAGGCTAACGCAATGAGAGTATGCAACGTTCTCACTTTGGATCCATGGCGCTTTGACAAGTTGGTTCGTATCTTGGAGACAGCTGGACTATAGCGGACGCACCATGTCTCTACGGAGGAGTATGTTACGATGTTCCTTGAGAGGAACATCGTAACATCGTAGGAACATCGTAGGCTTTGGGAGGCAAGGGTAAGCACCGCCTTAGCGAGACCTTCCAACATTCAAAGGTGACAAGTGGGTGTCATTTTGGACGCGTCACGAGGAGGGATTTGGAGATAGCCCCAACTGTTCTACGGCTAGCCTATGCAAATGGAGTTCCAGCAAAGAAAGCGCGCAACTCACGGTTTATGCCATGGTTCTAGGACTATGTTTGGGCTCTGGGTAGTACTCACGTTCCTGTGTGGGTACTGGTGGACCAACAAGGACCGTATTGGAATGAAAATGCGAGAAGACCCAAAACATCTTCATTGCGGTGAACTATGATGAGACTATAGCATGGGTGCATGCGAGATGGGAGGGAAGTGTCCATGACGCATGTGTGTATAGACATGCGTGTGCTGAAGATTTTAAGGTGTCAGAGGAAAAGTTCTTTCTAGCCGATGTTGGCTACCCTCTTTCCATGAACCTCCTCATGCCTTACTGGGGTGTGAGGTTTCATCTTCGGGAGGACCCAATAAAAGGTGAAGCAAACATTCCGGAGACACCCGCATAACTAATTGACATGCGTCATTCATCCGTGCGCATGGCTGTCGAACACGTCATTGCTCAACTGAAGAAGAACAAGATCCTTGCTGACATGGAGGGAATTGGACGCACAGAACGACATTGTCATTATTTGTTGCGTTTTGCACCATGTTTTTATACAAGCAGGTACAGATGAGGGGGGTACATGGATGATTTACGCCTCAACTTGGATGTAGCATGTGCAGGGGTTCTTGAGGCGGATGAGGAAGTGGATGATGCTGATGTGCTAGCTGATGCTAAAGAATTCCGCGATTGCATTGCACGTGAGATGTTCTTACACTATGTCACAAACAGAGTTGTGAATGATAGATGATGTTGGACGTTGTTGCAATAACACTACAGATTACTTTCATGCAACCATTATCATACTAATTTCCTTTGTTATGACATGATCCTTACAAATTATTCACTTGCTTTGTTCTTGACAGTCAAACATTGTACAATGAGAGGAAGAGCAAGCTCAAAAAAGGCATTCATCAAGTGAAGTTTCATCTTACACATGATGATGACACAATCATCATTCTAGTGAACGAGATGCAAGGGTGAACCGACCAGTAGCGCAACCAAAACATTATGTCCGCCTACATTCCACATACAATCTAGCAGCTCTACAACATGCACACGATGTTCATTCCCGTACATGCATGAAAACCAAACACAAAATGAAGCCACACAAGAATGGGGAGACCCAGCCTTGAACATGCAAATGGACGTCCATGGTAATGCCTCTAACCTTGCAAAAAACTATTTAGAACAACACATTTCTCTTGTTAGAAGGGCTCTCCCAACAATTAGAAGAGCCCTTATTGTAGTAGAAAGAACCTACCCTAGCCAGCCCATTTCTCCTCGATGCTGATTTTGGCAAGGCAAAACCACTCTGCACTCCGTGGATCCTTGCTGATGAGCTGCATTATTTGTGTCTTTTTCATAGTGGCACGTTGAGGTCGTTCGTGACAATGTAACGGGCGTTGGAAATCCACTTTGCATAGTCAATGCCATGCAAACGCTCGAGAATTTGAGACAGCTTGAGTGCAGCCAGAGCTAAGTTTCGGCCTGCACTTAAGCCTGAGCGACCACGCCCAAGGGCTTGCCCAATGCACTCGTCTAACACTTGGCGGACACGTGGGTTGAAACCACGCGGCATTCCCAAACCCGGCCCACCAACCAGATGACAAGCCATCCTAGGCACACTCCCTCCTCACCCAACACCCCCCTCCTTGTCCCCCACAAACCCCCCCATCCCTCATCAACACCCGGGACACCACCACCTAGAGCACCATCCCCGCCACCAGCAGCCGGGGCGTCACCCCCTACAGCACCCTCCACCCCACCAACAGCCGGGACCCCACCGCCTACTGTACCCTCTCCCTTCCACAAACAGCCTGGGCCCCACCACCAATCCCACCCTCTCCCCAAGTANGATGACAAGCCATCCTAGGCACACTCCCTCCTCACCCAACACCCCCCTCCTTGTCCCCCACAAACCCCCCCATCCCTCATCAACACCCGGGACACCACCACCTAGAGCACCATCCCCGCCACCAGCAGCCGGGGCGTCACCCCCTACAGCACCCTCCACCCCACCAACAGCCGGGACCCCACCGCCTACTGTACCCTCTCCCTTCCACAAACAGCCTGGGCCCCACCACCAATCCCACCCTCTCCCCAAGTAGCTCCTTGAGCACCACCAACGGCAGGATCTCCCCCACCATGACGTGACGTTTCCCTTTCCTGACAGATTGGGGGGATGGAGAACGAATCACTGTGCTGCTCCCTGCGAAGAGGCTCACTTGAGTACTGTCCTGTTGGCTATCTCCTTACTCAAGGGCGGGAGGGGAGGAGTAAGCCACGCATGGAACCTGAAATGTGCGTCAATTACCACTTCCAAGAGCACCCGCGGACGCCATGGCGAGGAAACACGCTGAAATCCCATCGAATAGTCGGCGGAGACCAGTCGCAAATGGGGGGCTAAGCAAGTGTTGAGCTCCCTCTTGCTCCAACTTTGGTTGGAGCGAGAGCCGGCAGTTGGTTGAAGGTTGGTTGAGCGAAGGTTGAGTTTGAGTCGGCAGTTGCAGTATGGCATGTGCGCAGGTTGCCTGGCTACATGGATGGCAAAAAACATGCGCACCCGGCTCCCATTGGCAGAACCATTGATCAGTCTCATCCGACAGTGATCGCACGTCTGTCCTTGGTCACCACCACTAATCCATTTCATGAGTCATGCCACTCGATGTGGGTAGTCGATGACTATGAATTGAAGTACAAAGTCGATGCTTAAAAACATAAAAACATGATTCACACATGGCAAAGTCGATGTTTCAACCCTCCAATCCAACCAACCAGCTGCAAGTCCAAAAATTCTAACTAACCCACGATTCGAACCTTATCCAGTCGCGCCCAATGCCAGATAAGGTGCAGTTTGTGGATTCCAAAAGTTCTCCAACAAAATGCGCAACGAATTGTATGATACCGTTCAACGGCCAATTTTAGCAACTATGTGTTTTCCAAATGGGCAAAATTACCCTTTTACCTGATTTGCGAGGGTGGTGGTGACGCCTTACCCAGCAAACTGATTACCCTCCTACTTTATGATTTTGACTTTTAGAACAATTTACGGGTTGTAGTTTAATTCGCCAAGTTTCCTAATTAATAAGTGGTTTTCTATTTGGGCGAAATAAGTCTGGGGCATTGTCCAGATTTCTTTTTTTTTTTTGTGGCCTCAGGCCGTTGGTTTCACCTTTCGAGCACTCAAGTTCTAGTGTTGGTGCTCATCCGACACCGGAAATCGAGCGATCACATGATTGTCGGAAGCCACGTGAGCACACTTTTGATTTCGCTCGACAGGCTGGAGTCGAGCAAAACCTGATGAATTATTAGAACGTATTCGTCTTAGGGACTAGAATATTCCACTCGTAGCCAAATAAAAGAAATCGTCCCCCCCCGAATAAATGTTTAATATTGAAATGAAAAAGCATTAGGGAATATTCACGCCCTGCCCAGTAACTCAAAAAATAGGATTTCCATGCCCACTTGCTTCACCATGCTCGATTAGCGGCATGCGCTGCTGATCGAGCGAAGGGAGGTGGGGCATATCAACCCCCCACGAGATTCTTGCTCCCACGCAAGAATCGCTATTAATCGGAAACTTCCATTTTTTCCCCAACATACAAACCCTTCCCATTTATCAAACCATACCTTGAATTACATTCGAGGATTTATGCTTTTTCTTTGCCTTTCAATGCATGGGGAGTCCCGGACCCCCATGCAAAGCAAACGTGAACCCCCTCTCGAATATTCACAAACCCCTCAAATGAGGGGTTTGTGAATAAAAGAAATTGTTGACATCAACATGTCGGCTCTTCATCACATGCAGCGTTGACATGTTGCGTTCTCTCGCTGCTTGCGGGTAGAATGTGAATATTCTGAGGTCTGCAGGTAGGGAAGTCTACTTCTGCAAAATTCCGAGTAAGAAAGTTTTATTCTTCTTATTCCCGGGTAGGGCATAAATACATTTTAATTTCATGGGCAATCCCTACATGTACCCCATCGAGATGTGATAAATTGACTAAATAATCATGGTTGCTGCTCTCATATACGGTGGGGCAAACTTGTCCGCGGTGACGACATGACCAGTCGCCATGACTGGCTACAACGACGATGGCAGGTGTGTATGACAAGAGCCAGATCGAGAAGCTAGTTTTTCAAATACGTGACGGTCAGCGATGACTGATAGATTGATCTGGCCGGCTAATCTGACCTAAGCCATACTCCGATGTAACAGAAAAGCCTCCAGCTGTAGGCAGCGATGACGGCGCGATTACAACAGACCCGCTTTTTCTCAAACTTTTCAAATATCCTCTATTCTCTCGTCGAGTTATCATCAGCTCATTAGCATCGACCAAGGTATAAAGAACAGGACCTCTGATTGAACTAGAGGGGAGATAAGACGGTCAGAGCCATCCGCTAAAATTTTCGAGACTCTAAAAGGGTGAGACGGCCAATCGAGCCTGGGCGTGAAAACGACCGCCCAACCGTCCAGGTCGGCGTACGGTGTTGGCCACCGCTACCAAGGCGGAGCTTCCGGTAGGCTAGGAAACCAGGTAGCCTCAAATACTCTTCCTCCAGATGGACCCGACGCATATGCCAAAGACGAGGCCCAAACCAGGATTATCTAGTCAATTTATCCTACACGGTGTTGTGTTCCTTTTCACTTCCGAACCTACCTGGTTCCTGGTCATAAGGAGATGCAAACCCGGCTGCGGTGGTCATAGTTTTACGCCGACCTGAACGGTTGGACTCGTTGCTTTGACGCCCGGATAGTCCATTCCGTCAGCGCCTGAGAAAACATCGAAATATTTGTTTTGGCGTGACTGGCTTCGCTATCTTGCAATACTTATGATGGTTTGAGCTTAGAATTCGTTTTTTCTTGCACAACCGATGGTAAAAATCCTACGTGAACTTTATGTGAAGAAACTTGAGAAAACATTGTTTTCAGAATTTCCAAGCCGCTGGGAAGGTCGCCGTTAGGGCGGCCTACACCGTGAGGATTTCACGGCAGGTCGGATTACTGTAGTGACCAGACGAACCGGCGGATGAAAGGGGCGGTCATCGCTGGCCGTCACATGTTTTGGAAGTCGTTTTTCTAACAGGAGTTTCCGAAGTTTACCTGTCTTGGACGTCGCCGAATATCGTGGCGGCAGGTCAGGTCGTCGTCTTGCAGAAGTTTGCCGTTCCAGATGTCCAAACCTACCGCGTCGCCTTCGCGTATAAGCACACTTGCGGCCGCGGCTCGGGTGCTGTTGAAGCGGCGATAGGGCGTCGATCGCTTCCACGTCGGATCACGTCCCCTACAGCGGCTGTAGATAGATAGATAGATTATTATGTTTATCGTCACTACCCCTCCACGGGGAATGGACGGTGGCACAGAGCCACAGATGACAGTGAGAGTCAGGGGGGGACATACACGTGCGAAAACCATGAGGAGGGGCATGCATGTGCCCACAGTCAAATGTAAAGAAGCATGCAGAGGTCAAGGTAAGCGATGTCCTAGCGAGATCCTGAAGGAGGGGAGGGACGGTGCACACGAGGTCAATATAAGTGACATGCCAATGGTGGCCAAAGAGGCCTAATAACGGCATATCACAAATGCCGAGCTC
>SZWC01025593.1:6412-19334 GCA_023375785.1 Penium margaritaceum
CGCATGCCACCAGAAGAGAAACCAAAGATTACATAAACTTACCGCTAAGAATTCATTGCTTCTGTATGATAACATCTATGCACTCAATGTCCACACTTTTGAATGAGAACTATAGTTTGATCCCTGAAAATGCTCGTGTGACCATTGTCGAGGAACGCATGCACCCTTCACCTTCTTATGGACCATGCCTCGTGCCCCCCTGACGATGTTGTAAGGAGGGGTAAGCTGCTGGAACATATCCCCAATGCAAAATCATGCTCGATCGCGGCAGGCATTGCCAAACGAGAAAAAACCAGGACATCGAGTCATCGCTCCCTCGCAAGATCAAAACTGATCGATGACCCCTTATTCTTTTTTTAGAAGAGCAAAGCATGCAAAGCCCTACACTAAAACATGGTGTTTGCCACTCAACAAAGATGGGGTCATCACCCGATCGCGATTAAAAAAAAAAACAAATTAAAATTTACAATGGGTCTTCGGTACACCCAACGTGATCTCGTTTTGTAAGGAAACCACCTTCAAATCCTAATCTGAATTAAATTTGAGGTTACGGGTTTTGTTTTCGTATAGGAGCCTGCCGGGCCCCACGGATGTGGGGCCTGGTAGGTTGCCTTTCAATGCATAAAGAGTCTTGAATCCCCAGCACAAACTCTCCACAGTTCAAAGAATTGTTACAAACTCCTGTATCAAGGGGTTGTGGTGTTTTGCATCCCAAGATCATGACATCGTCATGTCGATGGCAGGTGGGAGACGTCATCGACATTGCATCTACGCCCTTGTTATCTTCTTGGCGGTAGTGATATCAACCAGATATTTGAGACATTGTTAAGGTTGCATTCAGGTGTGCATTATGTTCTTGTGAGAATTGGATACAGAGAACTTTCACTCAATGGTTTTTCAAAACAGGGATGTCCCCTTTTCCAAACCAAGTCAGTTTTGATTTTACACACATGGAAATTTGGACTAGATGTCAATCATTCAATGTTTTACTCCAATGTCATGTTCAGTCCCAAGTTGTGAGGCATGGTGAAAAACGTATGTACGATCCTCTAAAGTTATCAACCAAGTCTCTAAATGGAAACCTTTCATCAAGGAACATAGTAGAAGTTTGACTAATTTCGTGGCTATGATACTATGCATTAGTAACTGCCCTTTACCCATACAAAGGCCCTTTGTTGTATAGCACACCCATGTTTGTATGCATTTTTTATCCTACCCGGGGGCAATACCCAAGTCCAAGTCTATGTCATATGGTGATTGCCTGCTCTTTTCCATGCTGTGAATGCACTCATAAATGTAAAAACATGTCTAAATTGCATTTACGTGTTTGAAATCAACTGCCCCTATCATGTTATCCCTCGTTTTTCAGCACACTTAAAATCACCACCAATCTAGCTAATGGCTCGATCAGCGGCCGAGAGGCCACGAGGGCCTCGAGGGCGAGGCTCATGGCCTTGTGCCCTCACCCTCACTCGCCCTCCTTACCAGCAAGAGCCAGCAAGGATGAGAAGCCATACATGATATCGAGATTAATGTTATCGAATTCCGCCTGTTTGGCCATGCTAATCGCCTTGAGCGCTTGGGTGCTTGAATGGGTACGGCCTAACTGGATTCTCGATGGCAAGGTAGGCGTAAGAGAGAAGGAATAGCACCAGCACAAAATCGTCGGACATGCCTTGGATGCGACAATTTCACGCCATCGCAAAAAAAACGAAACTCGAGTTTGTTTTGTACAAAATTTGAGTTTCGAATCCGGAAAATTCATGTGAACTCATGAGTTTGGAGCAATACTCCCCTTGTTTTGGACCCGAGATGAGGAGGTGAGGCAAAAACGGAAATTGGCCTCCTGAGACTTGATGTTCAAGTCTCTTCGTACAGGACGTTGATGACAATTGATCTCAAGTGTGACACAGGTGGGAAAATCCCTTGAGCAAACTCTGGTTACCATTCTGCAAACTCCGACGACAACCTAAATGCAGGAGTTGGAGACACAACCGTGAGAGCAAGACCACAGTGATTTCTAGAGCAAGACGATGCTCCCAACCAAGGGTGCAATGAACCTGGTGGCTAAAAGAGATACAAAATGCTAGGAGCAGCTGCACCAATAGTAGAACTGCCACAGATAGATACGGGCTTAAAACTTAACCGGTTTTTGTGCCATAAACTAGGTTGGAAAGTTGTTGAAGAGCTCTGATTTTTTTGGTAAGCTCCTCTAAGGTTATCCCACTCCTTAGGGGATGAGGTTGATTTCTCTTGGACAAGGTGTGGAGCACCCACCTCCAAAACCATCACTTTCTCCCTCTACTCAAGATGCCCTCCTCTATCCTTCAACCAAAACTGGGACAGTGTTCATCCGTAAGAGAAGGTCATCTTACAGTCCAAGAGGATAAGAAAAAGGGGGAAGGCAATTCTTGGGGAATGCTTGGAGGCATCCCCTTTGTCGTGGGGCAGAAACAAGCCGTCTCCAAGAAGGCAAGAGATGAACCAAGACGTCTCAAGAGGAGGCCAAGGAAGACCAAAAGACAAGAAAGAAGACAAGAGAAGTGAAGGAGGAACACACGAGGGTGGGAACATTAGGTTACAGTTGACCCCCCCTCCCCTCCGCCTCACCATAGGAGCAGTGCTCAAGTGTGTATAGCTTCTTTTTTAGTTTGTTCTTAATTCTGTTCTCCTATGATTTCTACCTTGCCTAGTGTCATGAGTCACAACTTATGGTGTTGCTTGGAATCCATGCACTTGTGCCAACCACGGTGGCACAGAAAAATAGTGTTTTTCTACCACGTGATTGTGTGGACCACAGAAGCCTAGAATGATAGAAATAAAAAATTTAACTGCCCCGCCAATAGTGAGAGCACGGTGAATTTTGCAGATGACACCTCCTCAAGGTTGTGGGATGATCCTCACAACAGTCTTCACATTCTAGGTGCACAGGCGACAAAGTGGTTAGTGTCGGACATTCCAAGAACAACAAGGGCAAGGTGATGACGGCCTCACCACACGCCCTTGGTAGACTCCAAGCTTTGGGAGCCACCGCTACAAGAAAGGTTACCACACCAAGGGAAACCACACTGCCAAAGGCAACTGGCACCAAAATCAGCGAAAGCAAGAAGTATGCGGTAGCCGAAAAAGTGCTCAACGAGCACGCCAACGTACACGTGGTTGACCCCATGCAACAAAGGAGGCACTCGAGGAGGTACACCTGAGCGTGGACCCGAACAAAGAGCATGATGCCGACGATGGCAAAGGCGATGAGGATCGTGATCATCGCCATCGTCATGCGGTGAACTTGAGCCAATCACTCAGGAGGGACAAGGTGCTCGTTGGATCACCTAAAGCTTCCAATAACAGCGAAACTGCCAACAACAGCAAATAGACCGGAAGTAGCCACATAGGAGGCTCCTATGAGCACATACTGGATGATGTCACTGCAAAATCAATTTGTAACAACCACCGGAGGCTTAATGATTTGGCCGCCGAGGCGGTGGGCCACCTCAATATGACCATGGACGATGGAGGTGGGACATCATCTGTAGGAGTAAGGATAAACCCTGACTCCTACGATGTGGTTGCGATGGGCCAGACCAGCACCTACTTGAGCGTCATCGCTAATGGAAGCCTTCTCAGGATGGTGGAACTCTTTGCATGCGTATACGTGAATTGTACCCTCCTAAAGTAGGTAAAGGTGCATGAACAACGTGAGGCCCTTGAGGCTATCACCGTCGCTGTGACGACATCAGAGTCAAGTTTTGCTTTTGCCAACCTATTGGCCCACGTCTTACAGAGTATCACGGAACTTATCTTTGATCGCTAGCTGTAGCACCTGGCTGCTCATGAAGCAAGCCGTCGACACGAGGACCTCGACAAGGCATTGCAGAGCGTGATCCAAGTGCGGATGTAGTAGTGATCGTAGCGAGCCACAGGTGTTGATGCCACCGCCAATGGCAACGATGACTTGCCTACCTTTACGGCTTTAGGGTAGGTCATGAACACGTCCTTCCTCCATAGTGTAGAGGTCGTTGAGAAGGGTGTGAAGTTGACCGGCTAGCTAAATCACAAGGGACACAACCTGCATGTCGACAAGGCACCACTTTGTCAGTGGGACGAACTCGTCACGAAGAGACTTTAGGACAACCTCTTCAAGTACGTGGTCACGGAGTGGAGCATGTAGCAAGCATACCTTGAGTGGGAGCCCATGCTGTGGAAGGCCTTCTGCATTATCATGCACAAGAAGTGCACCCACCATGAGGAGGCATAGCGCTCCTTCCACAAGATTAAGAGCTTCAGGTAGTTGGGTAGATCACTCCTACTTGAGGCCTACTTGATTGAGTTCACTACACTCATGGAGGAAGCCAAAATCTTCACCAAGGGTGATGAGACCCAGACCTTGTAGTGCCCGGAGTCCTTGCTGCTAGAGTACTTGTGTGATGGTCAGGCCAGCGAGTAGCTGAAGGACAAGACCACCATAGTAGAAACCAGCCAAGCTTGGACAAGCTAGAGGGCGTTTGAGACTACATGATCAAAGTACATTTGGCAAACCCAAACCACTACTCTGATGCACAACTGAAGGATAGTGTACAGCAAGGCCGCGACATGCGCATGGACGATGTAGGGGCCAGTGGATCAGCCGGACAGCGGGACGGGGCCAAGGGTAAGTAGCCCACGATCCCTCTGGCAAAGATGGCCAGTGGGCACAAGTTCCCCAACAACAGGCGCAGCCAAGGAAGCGACAATCTGCGGGCAACATATGAGCATTACAATGCAGCATCCAGCGATGGGCTTTACCACAACTGCATACAACCTCACCACTTTAGGGCCTAGTGCCCTCATGCTCCTAGTGGTGCGCAAGAGGCCGCAGTGTTGGCTGTAGTGGCGGTAGTTTGCGGGGATGGCGGAGCTGGAGGCTGTGGGCATGGCCGAGGTTGCGTCAATGGCTCCGGTCATGGTAACGAACACAGTTATGGTGCGGGTTTTTCCCACCCCTGTGTGATGCTAGTAATAATGTTTTTCCCCATGATGATGCATTTCAAAGGACATCTAGATGCTGCTCCTGTGAACATACTGGCTGACACTGGAGGGAATGACTCTTTTGTTAGCCTTAGCTTTGTCCAATAGGTGGTCCTAAAGTACAAGCCATTGAATGGCACAGTTGTCGTCGTATAAAACCGTACAATATCTTTGATTGGTACCTATAAAGCAATAACTCAAGGTTACACGTGGAGTCTCACGTTTAAGGTACTCAACCTTCTTGATCCGTTCAACATTGTGCTAGGCGATCCTTGGATCCGTGACAACAAATTTTGGATGTGCGTTGAATCGAAATGCAAAGGGACGGATTTTTCCCTTTGGATTTGGTTTGAAAAATCCTTTTTGTCCTTGGATTTGTCTAAAAAGTACCATCAAATCTGCATCACGGACGATGTATCAAAATCTGTGTTATGAACACACTTGAGACACTATCAATTCCAAATTTTATGCTTTGGGCTAAAGAATGCCCCAGCAACCTTCCGAGGAGAAATAGACCGAATGTTTGCCAAGCAACACAGCCTGTTTATCTTGGTTTACCTGGACAAAATCGTTTTTTTCTCGAGGTCCATGGAAGAGCACATAGAGCATGTATGCAAAGTCCTTGCAATCCTTTGAGAACATAAGTTCTTTGCAAAAGTGAGCAAGTGCAAGTTTGCACAAGATGAGCTCGCATACCTTGGAGACATCTTCGACAAGGACAAAATCCATGTCGACCCACGAAAGGTGCAAATTGTGGTGGATTGGCTGCGCCCAGAAAACGCTGGGTAGATTCGATCTTTCTTCAACCTTGCAATCCACTTTTGATGGTTTATGCAAAGATATTCCACCCTGTTAGTGCCGTTAACCAGGCTCACGTAGAAAGAAGTGCATTGGAATTGGACACCTGACTACAAGAATACATTTCTCAAAGTGAAATAGGTTCTATCCACAGTGCTCGTCTTAGCTCTTCCGGACGCAACCTTACCATTGGAGGTGCGATGCGATGCATCTATAGTAGGACTTGGAATAATCCGTGTGCAAAATGGAAATCCGGTTGTGTATGAGAGTCAAAAGCTCATCCCTGCAGATACCCGATACACAACTGGCGATCAAGAGCTCCTGCCGGTGGCACACGCTTTCAAGATGTGGTATTTCTACCACAAGGATGATGAAGGGGGTGCGACGGTCGTGACCAGTTGCAACGCATTGGTGGTTTTCCAAATGCAATCGAGCCTATCAAGGCAAAAGGAGCGTTGGAGCAATTACCTGAGCCAATTCTCGTTCACGTAGGAATATCAACCAAGGCACATCAACGTGGCCGATCCACTGAACCATAGCCTATAGCAATTAAAACAACCAACAAAGTTGGTGTCTTTTTAAAACATTTCGACAGCTACAATGGAAACACTTGACCCACATGCACACCTATGGCAACCACTTCGAGAGATTATCCACTAGAACAGCTTTGCTAACAGGATCCGAATGGGATACTGTGTGGATTCGTGGTTCCAAGACTCTCAAAGTATGGACAAGTACGAATTAGTGGAGGTTGGAGGAATCTTCTGAAATGGAGAACAAGTTGTGCTAGACTCGGAGACCTTCAAGAGAAGATTTTCTCCCAATTCCATAGGTTGCCGGTCGCAGGTCATGTGGGACCTCGAAAAACCGGACAAACACTCTCAGACCACTTTAGGTGGCGAGGATGGAGTGTCAATGTTTGTAAGTACTACATGACATGCAACCAATGTCTTCTGAACAAGACTAGTAACAAAAATCCTACTAGACTCCTCCAACAGCTTCCCATCCCTAGGCTCCATGGGAGTACGTCAGCATGGACCTTATGACTGGTCTTCCGGACATGTCTAGTGGCCACGATGCAATACTAGTGGCTGGGGATGTTGTGACGAAGATGACACACTTCCCTCCAACCAACGATGTGAACGTAGAGGAGGCCGCTCGTCTCTTCTCTGAGGGTGTCGTCAAGTACCAGGACTTGCATCTGCGCATTCTCTCCAATCGATATTGAACATTCGTTTGTAAGATGTATGCGTACTTTGGCAACACGTCGCAAACATCGACATCGTTTCACTTCAAACCAATGGATAAACAGAATGCATGAATCGTAGTGTAAAGCACATGCCTTGCATGTACGTGGATCCTGTAATGAATGATGTGGAAGAATTCTTAGCACTAGTAGATTTTCCAGTGAACAAGTCGGTGGGCGATTGCTGCTTCAGCCGTGTATGAATACATATGGCGTGTTTCATGTGAGCCTGTAGGCTCCATACACGGCAGAGGGAATCGTTAAACCACTACCACCAGTCCTTGCTTCCAACGGACAATAAGACGTTCTTTGCGTACTCCAACACCGAGAGCGTACTCTCCGGTCGTAGGTTGTTGGAGAATACCTCGTTCATTGGGCCAGTGTTGGATCGGAGCATGGGAGCCCGAATCCCGGTTGCCCACAAAGGTGGTCAATGATAACTAGAGCGAATGGGCACCTTGCAGAAATCTATGTGTGGCAAGAGGCACGCGACACTCGTGAAAACATTTCATAGGGCGGCATTCATGGAAGACGACCACCCCTTTCCACTGCGAGGGTTTGCAACGATCCCTTTCCATTGCGAGGGTTGGTTGATGGCCAGCCACGCGCTGGCCGCCGGCATATTGGCAGATGGTCGGCTAGGTGGCTGGCGGCCAGTCAAATGACCGGCTGGCCACCCACTGGCAATCCAATAGCCGCCGATTGAGCTAGTTACTCGATTCATGGTTGAGAGGCCACAAGGGCCTCGAGGGCGAGGCTTGTGGCCTCGTACCCTCGCTCTCGCTTGCCCTCCTCGCCAACGAGAGCGAGCGAGGACGAGAGAATCTCGCGAGCGAGAGAGGCGCGAGAGAGAAGGAATAGTGTAGTGATCTATGTATTCGCTCAAAACAATTGTTTTTCATTCTCCCATGAGCACCACCATGATTTTGAGTGGTTTGGGCAAATCACTTTTCTTATTATGAAAAGCCAACCTCAACACAACAAGAAGCATAAAAATGGAAAATGAGCTCGCTCGACTTAACGGGGGGCTCACGTCAAGCACCGAGTTGTACTCAATTGCTGACAAGAGTGCACTCTGACGTGTCAGCAAAGAGACGTGCTCGCTTCACTTACACGTCAAAGTGCGCCGGCCCTAATCAGCCGCAGACACACTTGTTTGAAGCGGCCATCGTTTGACGGCTAACACCTTCAAAGTCAAACACCAATTTCTTAGAGCGGAAAGACATTGAGGAGGACCTGAGAAGGATTGGTGGAAAATTTAAGTATCCAGTGCTAAAATAGGTCCATTATGGGAGAATCAGTACAAAAAATAAGTGAGGGCCGAAATTGGGCGATTTTAAAGATCGCGTAATTCGTTTTGAAAAAGTAAACGAATACAAGAATTAGTATGGTAGTGTCGGCGAGAGATCATCGGAAATGGCTCGCACATGAGGATTTTGTGCCATTGCGTAGAAAATGAAATGAGTTTTGAACGCAGAAAAATCGTGTGAACTCACGATTTCTGAGGAATACCCCTCTTGTTTGGACCCTGCACGTGGCGTTGATGAAAATCGTCCCTAAGAGTGAAAAGAGGGGAAAACCACCTGAGTGAGGTCTTGAAGCCATTATGTGAGCCCTGAAAATGATCTTAGTGTAGAGCTGGAGGCACAGAGAAGGGAGTGCCGCAGAACAGGAGAACACCCTAATCTGGTCATTTGCACATACACACATTGTGGTGATCTCAAGTCTTATGGAATTCCCTTTTCAAAATCGTTACAATTCCCTTGATTTGTCTCACAGGTTTTACGAGGATACATGATAAAGAAAACATTGATAACAGTTCTTTGGAGAAGAATACGCGATCATATTGCTTCACTTTTCTTGAACGGCTCCTTGGAAAGTCCTGCAGCCGAGCTGTCTCACTCCTTGCCACACACAGTACAGCTTGGCGGTCCCTCGTTGCTTTGTAGCGGTTGGTGGACAGGCGTCCGGTTGGCATTGATGTACTTTTTGGTTACATGGGCTCCTACCCTAAGCGGCCCGCCGGACAGCTATGTCCTGCACTCGCCAGGAGTCCGGCTGGTTGATCTTGTCTTGCCACACAGACCAGTTCCGATTGTCGGCATGTCCATGGCGTCGATCGCCTTCATCGTCGCCGTTCTCACATGGACTGAAGGTCCACTTCCAGCTCTGGACCCATGAGGCCGTCGGCCGCAGAAGCTGTTCAATGCATACGCTGTCTAGTGAGTAGGCAGTCCGTCGGTATGATCGTGTGAAACTTCAGAAGCACGCGTGATCCGAAGCAACGCTTTCGCGCGGCAAGATCTGGGCGTGACATTGAAAGCTGTGGTGCTGAAGCTAGCTGAAAACCGCGGGCCTGATCCCTTGCTGCCCCCCCACCCCCCTTTGCGCGATACCGGACGACGTAGCTTCCCTCACACCCTCTTCTCCAACGCCTCGTTCCATGTTCAGCCCTCCGTAACGCACATCCTGCTCCGTCTTCTGTCGCCTCCCCCTTCCCTTCCTGTCCCTCGGCCGATCCACTCCGACTTGTCTTTTCTGTCGCTCCTCATCTTCTGCTGCTTCGTTCTTGCGTTTCTGGGAAACCGAAAAAGTAGGTCATAAGTCACCAGCTTTGGCCCAACACACTCAGTTCATTCTTGAGCACAAATGGCGGCGGATTCGGGGGCAGGAGCAGCAGCAGGAGGCGGAGGCGGAGGCGGAGGAGGGGCGGCGCCGGGTGCCACGTCAGCGCTCCCCGTGGACAAGGTGGTGGTGCACCCCCTGGTGCTGCTGAGCATAGTAGACCACTACAACCGCGTGGCCAAGGACACGCACAAAAGGGTGGTGGGGGTGCTTCTTGGCGAGACGTCGAGGGGGAGAGTGGACGTCACCAACAGCTACGCGGGTGCGTTCTCAGGGAACAATTGCACGGATTCGCCGCGGAATTTTGATCTTTCTCGTGCTGCTGAGCATTGTGGACCACTGGAACCGTGTAGGCAAGGCCAAGGACACGGACACAAAGGTGGTGGGTGTGCTTCTTGGCGAGACGTCGAGAGGGACAGTGGACATCACGAACAGCTGCGGCGGGTGCGTGTGAGGAAGAATCGCGTTGTTGAGAGTCGCGGGCGGAGAGAGAATGTTCTAGACTGCACAGGCTCGTGCTGTGGTTTTTAAGACGCTTGTCCAAGCGTCTTGAACTCGAAATTTCTTGCATGGAGGAAGATTAGTATGAGACTCTGCCATGGTGGACGAATTGTGTGATACTCTCGCGTGGAGGAAGAATGTTCTGGATGGTCCAAGCTCGCGCTGTAGCTTTTGAGACGCTCTGCATGCGAGGTTGAAGAGATTCCAACTCTCGCTCGCGCGTAGAGGAATGATGTTGTGGACAGGCCAAGTTGTCGCTTCTGCCGGGCACAGAACATTGCTGTTGCAAAAGTACATGTTTTGTGAACTCTTTGCAAAACGTCGTAGAGAAAATCTAACCCAAGCTGCTGCTGCCGACGGGGGCAACAGCTTTCTTCCCACACCAATCGCTGAGCAGATCTCAGCAGCAAGTTTCCGCTGGGCACAGAAAACCGCTGAGGGTGGATGGTCGACTGCGTGTGTCACCAGCTGTTGTTGACACGTAGATTTCTGGAGCTTTTTGTGTGACCCACAGCTCTCTAAGCGGGTGCATGAACGATTCTCGTTTCTTCCCCTTCAGAAGGGACTAGTTTCAGGGTCTTTCATCCGAAGATATCGGTTTCGGGATCTTTTGTTGGGAGACAATGGGTTCGGCCCGGAACCTTTCTCTTTTGATGCATTGTTTAAAGTTTTCATTGACTTTGCAAAGTATCTGCAACCATTCTCTTTCGACGCAAGCGTCGAAAAGTCCTGAACCTTTTGGGGTCTTGCATTGGGCCGCCTAAGCTGTTAATAATTCTGCATGGTGGTCGCCTGTGGTGGACTTCCAGAATTTCCTGCGTAGATTTGCGTCAAGAATTCTGTTTTTCTTTGTTGTTTTCGTCATTGTCGTCGTCGCCTCCGCGCCGCCACCGCCACCGCTGTTGTCGTCGCCGTCGTCGTCGTCGTCGTCGCCGCCGCTGTTGTCGTCGTCGTCGTCGCCGCAGTCGTTGTCATTGTCGTCATCGTCGTTGTCTATCATCGTCGTCGTCGTCGTCGCTGTCGTCGACATCGTCATCGTCGTCTCCTCCGCCGCCGCCACCGTCGCTGCCGCGGCTGCTGCCGCCGCTGCCACCGCCGCCGCCATCGTTGTCGTCATCGTTGTCGTCGTCGTCGTCGTCGTCGTCGTCGTCGTCGTCGTCGTCGTCGTCGTCGTCGTCGTCGTCGTCGTTGTCGTTGTCGTCGTCGTCGTCGTCGTTGTCGTTGTCATCGTCACGATGACGACGACGACGACGACAACGACAACGACAACGATAACGACGACGACGGCGACGACGACGACGACGACGACGACGACGACGACGACGACGTCGTCGTCGTTCTCATTTTTGTTGTCGTTGTCGTTGCCGTTGCCGTTGCCCTGTTGCCATTGCTGCTGCCTTCGCGGTCGAAGCTGCCATTGGCGCCGCCGCCGCTGCCATCGCAGCCACCGCCGCCATCGCCGCCATCGCCGCCATCGCCGCCATCGTCGTCGTTATCGTCGTCGTCGTCGTCGTCGTCGTCGTCCTCTGCGCCATCGTCGTCGTCGTCCTCTTCGCCATCGTCGTCGTCGTCGTCGTCGTCGTCGTCGTCGTCGTCGTCGTCGTCGTCGTCGTCGTCATTGTCATCGTCGTCGTCCTCTTCGCCATCGTCGTCGTCGTCGTCATCGTCGTCGTCTCAACCATGACGACTCGTCATGGTCACTATGACGACCCTTCATGGTTGTGGTGGTCATCATTGTCGTCATCGTTGCCATTGTTGTTTTTGTTCATGTTGGTGTCGCCGATGTCGTTGGTGTTGTTGGTGGTTGTCGTGGTGGCGGTGGTAGTGGCAGTGGTGGTGGTTGTGGCAAGAATGGTGGTGGTGGTGGTGGTGTCAGTGTCGGTGTCGGTGTCGGTATCGTTGTCCATGTTGGTGTCGGTGTCAGTGCCGGTGCCGGTGCTGGTGCCGGTGTCAGTGCCAGTGCCGGTGCCGGTGCCGGTGCCAGTGTTGGTGTCGGTGCTGGCGGTGCCGGTGCCGGTGCCGGTGCCGGTGCCAGCGCCGGTGCTGGTGCCGGTGCAGGTGCAGGTGCCAGTGCCGGTGCAGGTGCCGGTGCCAGTGCCAGTGCCGGTGCCAGTGCCGGTGCAGGTGCCGGTGCCTGTGCCAGTGCCAGTGCCGGTGCAGGTGCCGGTGCCGGTGCCAGTGCCAGTGCCGGTGCCGGTGCCGGTGCCGGTGCCGGTGCCGGTGCCGGTGCCGGTGCCGGTGCCGGTGCCGGTGCCGGTGCCGGTGCCGGTGCCGGTGCCGGTGCCGGTGCCGGTGCCGGTGCCGGTGCCGGTGCCGGTGCCGGTGCCGGTGCCGGTGCCGGTGCCGGTGCCGGTGCCGGTGCCGGTGCCGGTGCCGGTGCCGGTGCCGGTGCCGGTGCCAGTGCCAGTGCCGGTGCCAGTGCCGGTGCAGGTGCCGGTGCCTGTGCCAGTGCCAGTGCCGGTGCAGGTGCCGGTGCCGGTGCCAGTGCCAGTGCCGGTGCAGGTGTCGTGTCGGTGCCAGTGCCAGTGCCAGTGCCGGTGCCAGTGCTGGTGCCAATGTCGGTGTGGGTGTCGTTGTTGGTGTGGGTGTGGTGGTGGGTGTGGGTGTGGGTGTGGGTGTGGGTGTGGGTGTGGGTGTGGGTGTGGTCTGGGTGTGGGTGTGGGTGTCGGTGTTGGTGTGGTGTGGGTGTCGTTGTTGGTGTCGGTATCGGTGTCGGTGTCGGTGTCCGTGTCCGTGTCCGTGTCCGTG
>SZWC01025594.1:3216-29916 GCA_023375785.1 Penium margaritaceum
CCCTCCCATTGCCCTCCCTCCTCGTCCACCTCATCAATTTCTTCGTTTAGATCGTCAATAGGAATCGTGTCCCCCTCGATCCGGACCAGCGGTACCAGCGGTACATTCTCCAATTCCATCGACGCCCGCATGGCCAGCTGCATGTCCGCGGCCTGGTTCCTAGGTGGTGGCCTGTCCCACAACACGGCCCTAGCCTGGATCCCCTTACAGCTGCGGGTTTTACCGCCAGATGCCAGCACTTGCGGCCAAACGTCGTAGTACCGCTCAAACCATTGGAAATGCGGGTCGCTGAGCACCGCATTGCCATGCTTGTCGACTTTTCGGAACTCCTTCCAGCACTCCTGTTCCAAGAAAGGGAGGCCGTCCTTCCACCCTGCACCACTCAGGTTTCGCTTCTCACACAGGTTGCGGTAACCCTTCTTTAGGGTTTGGACACGGTTGCGCAACTGTTCGACCCCATAATGCACGTGTGGAAGGTTTAAGGCCGCCCTGGCAGTTTTCAGCCGGTCGTTGACGAGGAGGACAAGGTTGCCCCACACCTCCGCAGTCCAACCAGCGGCAGCCCTAGTCTTCTCTGGTAGCTCCGCCAGGACGTCAANAGCACTTGCACCGTTCTGCAGTTGTAGGGGACGAAGTGCCTTACAAGGGCCACGGTGTGCCTGGTTCTGGCGCCGTTTGCCTTTGCTCTCGGATTGGGGGGAGGGTGACAATGCGCCTGTGCTACCCGGCGACAGGAGGCTGCCCTCAGTGCTCCCTTGTTGGCTGTCAGAGAGCACGGGAGCTGCAGGTGCAGAGGCTGCCAGTCGCGGGCCTTGGATCAGGCGACGGCCTTGACCTGCGGCAGCTTCAGCGGAGGCCATGGCGAGGGGTCTCGAGCTAGGGTTTGAGCGTGGCCGTGCGCAAGGGGGGTAGCGTGGGGGCCGACCGAGGCGAGCTCTCGGTCGAACTCCCGTTCGACCGAGAGCTCACCTCGGTCGGCGAGTTCGGTTGGGCTGCACAGCGCAGGGCATGGCCGGTCTCTGGCCATGCCATGTGCAAAGAGTGGCATGGGGATGTCGCGCAGGTTGCTGGTGCGCTGATGCAGGACATCCAACGGCACCAGAGCGACCTTCATGCACGGAATTGCGCATGTGACATGAAGGCAGAGGTGAGACATCGACGAGGTTTTTTTTTTTTCCCCAACGTACTCAAAAATGGCTAAAAATGCCTTCACACGTGCAGATATCGATGTTTCAACTACCGCATCCAACTACCCTGCCGCGAGTTGGAATTTTCACCCCAACTCACGATTTCGACTGCAACCAGCCTCACCCGTTGGAGCGAGAGCAACCAGGACCTCGCCATGGCCGGCGAGATCCCTCGCTCGATCACAGGCTGCCGCGGCTGCAAGCAAGCCTGCTACGCTCGCTGTTTGCGCAGCAGCCCCCTTTGCCACGCTAGCTACTGCGCTCGATGTCCCTCACTTTTCTGCGACCGCGTTCCGCGACAACAGCTCCGCGGTCAATTTTTTTTCTTGCAAGCGCGCGCGCTTGCCGGCAAGCAGCTGCGTCATCCAGCCGCTCGCCGTTTTACTTTTGGCGAAAATGCCCCACGGAGTCTTGCGGGTACTCTCTGTGGGCTGGCAGAAAGCGGGACACATTTAGGTGTGCTTCCTTAGCAAACCTATTTCGATCCACCGACTGCTAAAAGCAAAGCTGTTGCTTGGGATCTCCTAGAGCTTGCTCCTTTGGCTTTTCAAACTTCTCACTGCTCCCCTTCTCTGCTGCAGTGGTGATCTTCTCACTCACTTACACCATAAAACAGGTGATAGTGCTCGGTACGCTGAACGAGGTGCTGATGGCGCGTCATCCAATCTTCGACTTCCACGTGCCGTTTTTGTCGCCGTTCTTCAAGGCGTACTACAAGAACGCAATTGTGGTAAGTCCACACTGCTGCGAGCACCTGTAAAAAAATTCTTTGGGGAGATTCTTTGTCAGGAAGTCTGTAGCTTGCCTCGTCCCCGGCACGTGCACGAGCTGAATCGAACCATCTTGTACTTTTGAGCGGATCCAATGCCCGCGTATGTCGATGTGCTTGGTTCGACCCTGAAACTTGGTCAAATTTGCGAGGTCGATTGCAGATTTGTTGTCCACAAAAATCTTCGTCGACTTCTCTTGTGGAAATCCGATGTCCTCGAGGAGGTTGCGTAGATACGTGACGTCCTGTGCAGCGCATGTAGCGGCCACATACTCAGCCTCTGCAGAGCTGAGTGTGATCAGGTTTTGTTTCTTCCTTGTCCATGATACGGCTCCACAGCCGAGCAGGCACACAAATCATGTCGTGCTGCGTCGGTCCTCCTTGGTTCCACCAAAGTCTGCGTCTACATAACACCGTAACTCCAGATCACGTGCGCAGCCAAAAATCAGGCTGGCATCGCTTGTGGTTTTGAGGTATCTAAGGGCCCGATCAAGCTCCTTGCACGCTGATTTTGAGCATGTCTCGTTACAGCATGCAAGGTCGCTGACTGCAAACTGTAGATCTGGCTATGTACAGCTCGCAACATGCATCAATAAGGCAACTCTGCTGCGATAGTCTGCCTATCTCCTCCCCCTTGGTCCTTGATGCTTCAGCTACTACTAAGTGAGGGGTTGGCACATGTCGGTCGGGTACACCAAAACGCTCACAGACCTTTTTGGCATAGGTCTATTGACTCAATTCAAGCATCCGAGCTGTGCAATCACGCTTGATGTTCATACCAAGGTAGAACTCAAAGCGTGGCATGAGTGTCACGTTGACCTCCTTTGCCATGGCCGTTGCCGTGGCTTTGATGAAAGTGGATGATGGCCTAATGAGCAAGATGTCATCAACATAGACCAGAACGTAACAGTCAAGTTTCTCTTCTGGTGACGGCCTGTGAAGAAAAATACAATCTTCGTAGGCTGATGGATGGAAGTGGAGTGTCTCCAGAATTCCTCGGAGCTTGCGATACCATAGAAGTGGACTTTGTTTGAGGCCGTAAAAACTCTTGACTAGTTTGCACACTCGTCCGCTGCCATCATCATAACCCTCTGGCTGCTTCATGAACACAGTCGTGTCCATATCCCCATGCAGAAAAGCGTTCTTTACGTCAAGCTGCTGCACTTCATAGTCCAATACTCTGCAAAAACCAGCATGATGTGGGCTATGGTGTAGCGGCTCACGGGGGTGTAAGTCTCAAAGAAATCTTTTCCCTCCACTTGTGAGAACCGCTTTGCTACTAGACGGGCTTTAAACTTGTCGATATTGCCATCAGCTTTTGTCTTGATGCAGAAGACCCACTTGCCTCCAACAAGTAGTGAGCCTGAAGGTAGTTCCATGAGCTACCATGTGCCTTGCTCCATGAGGCTCCCATGCTTCGTATCCAATGCTGCTTTCCACTTAGTTGTATGCTCTCCACTGAGAGCCTCTTTCAAAGTCCTTGGCTCTGGTGGCAGTTCTTTCGTCGATGTCAAGAGGGAAGTGAGGTGGGTAGTTGTAAAGTCAGCGAGAACTTTTGCATCCTCTTTGTACACCGAACATGCTGTGATGGCCATGATGTGTACTTCCTCCGCCTCCTCTACTCTCTGCTGCTCCAACTGCTACTACAGGAGGCGCGCGAAACACGTATCGTGGACTCCGCCTGGAGGATGATGCTGTCGCGTCGCCTACTGACCATCCTTCACAGGCACCACCTTGGGTTCGCCATCGCTTACTTCGACAACTCGTGATCTTGGGGGACGCCTACCAGGTGGTCTCCATGGAGGGGCACACGCGTGCCCATCGCCTACTCATGCGCCTCATCCAGATCTGCAAGGGGTGAGTAAATCTGGATCTGAATCTTCTTCTTTCAGTGACTCACTGTAGGAGTCGTAGACGGTCTAGAGGAAATCTAGAGCTGTCTTCTTCTTTTCCTCCCATGCTTGGCACATTAGGTTCTCAAAAAAGATTGCATCATGGCTGACAACAATCCTTTGTGAGCCCAATTCGTAGAACTCCCAGCCCTTCATGTTAGAGCTTTGTCCAAGAAAAACTCCCCATGATGCCTTATCAGCCAGCTTCTTACGACACTCCTTTGGAACATGGAAAGGCGCCATACAACCAAAGGTTATGAGCATGGTGACGTTAGGCCTATTACCATGCCATGCCTGAAATGGTGTCATGTCAGGCAGCGCCACATGTGGTATGCGATTGTGCATCCAAATTGCTTGCCTCAACGCATAAGGCCACCAGTTGCTGCTGAGCTGAGCACCAAGAAGCAAAGCCTTCAATGTCTCTTGCATTTTGTGGTTGGCTCTTTCAGCCACACAGTTCTGCTGCGGTGTGTAGGCTGTTGAAAACTGCTGCACAATCCCCATGTCTTCCAAACGGGACATGAATTCCACGCTTGTGTACTCCGTGGCACTGTCTGAGCGCAGGACTTGTAACTTCGCATTATTTTGCCTCTCTGCCATTGCCAGCCACTTGAAGAAGTAGGTGGGAGCTTCATCTCGAGTGCGTAGAGGATAGCCCCACACAAAATGTGTCGCGTTGTCGACAAAAAGAAGAATGTATCGGTGTCCTCCATAGATGGTGGCAGTTGGTAGTGGTCCACATATGTCTGTGTGGACGAGCTTCAACTTCTGGCTGACGTCACACTTTGTGGCAGGAGGGAACATTTGTCGTGGAAGTTTTGCATGCACGCAGTCCTGGCATGGTTGTGTTGTCTCTTTGCTCCCATTATCCTTTATGTTAAGGCCGTTGACTTGCTCCTTCTTGTGCATTGAGTGCACAAGCTGATTGTGTACGTGGCCCAATCGTTTGTGCCATATAGCGAGGTCTGCATCAGAGCCTTGGTGGAGACTTGCTGCTGCAAATGGCGATTGGAGTTCGTCAGATGCTAGAGCTCGGAAATCCAGCTCGATCATGCCGTGTGGTAGGAGGCGACCTTTTGTGAAGGTCTCGCCTTCACGGCTCTTCAAGGCAACATGCTCTCCGTTGCTGACGACGCGTGTACCTCTCTTCATTAGCTGCCCTAATGAGAGGAGGTTGACAGCAATGTCAGGTATGTAGAGCACGTCTCCAAACTTGACTTGGGCACCTTGGTACCCTGTCACTGTCATTTTCCCCTTTCCCAACACTGGAACTTGCTTGTTTTTGGTGACTGTGACGAAGCCCTTGGAGCATGGCAGGAGTTCGTGGAGGCACGCCTTGTCGAAAGTGATGTGGGAAGTGCATCCTCTATCCAGGTAGCACACGTACGTTTATCAAACCAGCTCGTTGCTTTTTGTGTTTGACAGTTGCAACACTGACCCCATGTAGTCATATTGCTTGCCTGTGCCTCCCTCCTTTGCCTGCTTCTCTGGCCCCTTTTCTTGCTTCTCCACATGCTTCACATTTTCAACACTCCTCTTCTCCCCCTTTCCTCCTGAGTTGCTTGCTTGCTTCATCCGTCTTTCTCGCTCCTCATCCCATAGACGCTTTCTACAATACTTCTTCACGTGCCTTGGCCTGCCACAATAATGGCATTCATATGCAGGACGTGATCCTGGCCGCTGGTCACGTGAGCTTTGCCAGCTTGCGTTTGGCTTGGACTGGGTGGAAGAATGGTCTGAGGCCGCCTTCATCAGTGTCTGAGTGGAGCTGACTGTAGCGCTGACACCTTGGTATGTTGTGTTGGTGAGAATGTGTTCTTTCTCTTTTGCCAGCTGGCGGTCATGCTACTCGGTGAGAAGCATCTTGCAGATGTATGCTTTGGTCAGTTCACTCTCATGCTTGAACTTTAGCACCTTGCGCACATTGTTCCAGTAACCGGTCAGGCCGTTGAGGAGGAACTTCACAAAGACGGGTTCGGATATTGGTGCATCTGTCACTACAAGCAGGTCACATAATGACTTTGCTTTGTTGATGTACACCTCAATGCAGTCGAAGCTGTTGAGGCTGATGTGAAAAAGTTCTGTCAGGAGGTGGGATTTGAAGGTAGAGACGCCAGACATGTAGGTCCTGACAAGGTAGGACCACGCTTGCTTTGCAGACTCTGCCATGTCCTCGAACATCCAAATTGCTTGTTGGATGCGATTGCTTAACTGGTTTTCCAGCATCACGAATGCAGCTTGGTTAAAGTACATGTACTCTGACACCACTTGTGGTGGTGATGCTAAGGGTGGAGGTGCGTAGTACCAGTATAGAACTTCTAAATACCATGAATCAGGGCCACCTGCTTGAATTTGTGTGCCCAATGAGGGAAGTTCTCTCCATCAAATTGGTCAATCTTGATCTTATGCACCTGCAAGGCAGCTGCTACCGGGGGCACGGCGTCCTCAAGTCCTTGGTATGCCTTGCCATATGGAGGCACCTAGGGGCCTTGCACATGGCACTGCTGTTGCATTGCTGGATGAGCTTGGAATGGTGGCGCGGCTGGCGCCATAGCGGGTTCTGTCGTGTATGCTTGTGGCAGAGGTGCCTGTTGTGCTGGTTGAAACTCTGCCATGAGTGGTACCGCGGGGGCAGCTTGAGGCTATTGAGCTACAAACTGCTATGACATGCCTCCTTGGACAGGTTGCACAGGTTGCATCGGCGGAGGCATGGCTGGCTGCACAACTGGGGGAGGGCTTGCTTGAGGCAAATGCGTGGATGATGCTTGAGATGCTTATTTCCATTGCATCTGTTGTTGTTGCTGCTACTGAAGTTGTTGTTGCTAAAGCTGCTGCTGTTGAAGCTGTTGTTGTTGCTGAAGCCACTCCAGTTGCAGTTGAAGTTGTGCAATCTGAGCAGCCTGAGCCGCATGTGACTGTTGCAACTGCTGTGTCTGAGATGCTTGAGCGCCATACAAAAGCTGCTCTTGTTGACGGAGGAGCTCTTGAGCTCCCATCTGCTGCCTCAACGCCTCCCTCTCGTGGTCCACAGCTTGATGGGCTGTGGCTTCTTTTTGTGCCATGCGTTGCGCCTCATCTGCCAAGCGTTGCGCTTTTGCTACTTGGCGTTGTGCGTGGTCTACGACATGGAGTCCTTGATCCTGACCCATACGTAGACCATGCAAAACAGATTTCTCATCAAGAGTGGGAGAACCTGCCCTCTGATCCTCCGCCCCCATGTTGCTCATGGTCTCTTGATGCTTATATCTTGTGCCGGCCGAACGTCGTGAAGGGCCGGTCGCGCTGCATGCTTAGGAGAAGACGCACGTCGCTCCTCCATGAGCTTGTACACAGATGGTGAAGAACTGCTTCACCAATCCGCTCTACTTCTGCTCCTGCTAGACTAGCTTAAGACAGAGCCTAGGGCCCTGATAACATGTTGGGATATGCAGGTGTGTAGGAAGGACTAGGTTCCTTGCGTGTACATGATCTTTTCTCGTGCAGCAGGCTAGCAGACAGGTTAGCAGATGAACTGTGGGAAACAGAATGTGACAGCGGAAGAAATCTTGATTAATTCCAAAGTACAAGTATGGTACATGAAAAGTAGAGACCAACAAAGGCTACAAAAGAGCTCCACCACTGCTCCTGGCCCACGCAAGGGGCAACACCTTGCTAGGCCGTCAAGGCCGTCGACGCAAGGGGTCTTGGTCTAGCATCGTCTTCCATGTAGACTGGCCTCCAGGTAGTCAGGGCTTCCTCCTTCCCAGGCTGGCAAAGCTCTGCCAGGCTTACAGGGGTGTCCAGGGCAAACTCTAGCAGAACCTTGGTCTGAGGCGCTTTAGATGATAAGTGTTGCAAGGTTGTGACATGAAAGATGAGTCTTGCTGAGATGTGCCAGGGCCACTGCCTTTATACTTGCGGCCCTGGCAAGTTGACTACCTTGCCTGGTTTTAGAAGCTTCCTCGGACTCACGGTGAAGTTTCACCGTAACTGTGGTTCTTGAATCCTGGAGCTCCTCACGGATCGGTGAGAGCCGTAGATCTCCGTAACCGAAATACTCGCATTTTGGCTTGCCACACAGCCTGTCTAGGTGGCGAGCAGAGAAGCACGTGGAGTCGTGGCCACGGGCTGCTTGTGCAGACGGTCCCCAGTAGGAGCGCTCACACCGCCTCATGCCAGAAGCCCAGTCAGGTCTAACTCTACCTGACCGCAACGCTTTATCGTGCTGCACAGCTGTTGGTCCGTGCCTTCCAGGATGCATGAGTAATAGCTTGTGCATGCGACACACACACTAAAGGCATGCGTAGTAGCCTGCGCATGCTGCACACTGTTTTACAATCCAAGCCCTTCAGGCCTGGCTGCCAGAATTGGACTGGCCTGTAAAATGAAAAGTGTTCATGGCTTTGCTCCCGGAAGCCACCAAGAAAACTCTCACTCTGCGTATCTTTATCCGATTACAAAACCGATTGCACCATATCCGAGCATGAAACCAGCGCAGTCATTGCACCCACTAACATGTTTGAGTAAAGAGAATATGGGGAACTTCTTTTCATCATCAAAACCTCGTTGTTACACATGAAAACAAAGGAGATCTAGGTGTTTTACGACCAACAACACTCATTAAAGCACAAGAAGTCCTAGAAGGCTTCAAATTCCTTTCTACGTCAGAAGATTCTTGAAAACAAGTGGCATGCAATACTCAGCTTTTTCAAACAAGGGCATGTTTTCCTTTCTCACCCACACATTTGGAAATTCAAGGAACACCATAACCCAATATGGACAACTATTCTCAACCATTTCATATCCTCCAACCCAATCATACGCCCACCAATCCTATTAAGACAAGAGCTGCAACAAGAATACAATGCTTCTGATTGCTTCATCCTCAAACCAAACAAAAATACTTTCAAACCTGACAAACAAGAAAATTTCTTACTTGAGCAAAGAAATAAACCTAAACAGATCCTTGAACAACAAACATCTCTTTCCCCACGAGGAAGTATAACATAATAAATGAACATTACTAACAAATCCAAGCAATCCATACCGCAAAATGAGATCAACATCATCTTCCCAGAAAGGAAGAAAAAGCCTCTGAACACAAATTCTTGTGCAAAACCTCATACACTCATAAGCCACTAGTGTTCATCTATCGTCTTCAACTCAATGGAGACGACTACAACACAGTCACCTCTTTTTTCACTTCCAATCTCCACATAGTGCCATTGGATTTTGATGTAACACCCATATGTGACGTCGTCATGTGGACAATGCTCCATACACAAGACAACAAATTTCTAAGTAGTTGTAGCAATGTTCACATACCATCATGGAGAAAAGAGCTATTTAAACCACCAAAGCTAATGGACATATACAACATCCTCAACAACAAAAACACCAAGAAGACCAATAACTTATCTAAATGGGCATAAAATGGCTTTCTTCCACTAAATGATACAACATTTCAAACAATTCTCACATCCCCAATTCTAATTGCACAACCAAAGGATCCATTCCTCAAAATCCTTATATGTAGCATCCAAGTATGTCACATATTACAATTCCTGCGACATCCATTTGAAGACATGTACCTGCTCTACCTCGTACACAATGAAGACATACAACATTCTTTTGAACAATACATTGAAAACGTTAGATTTTGTGTGCAATTTCCAAAGTTCTCAAATCTTCTACAAAGAAAAACTAAATCTATCTTCATTTTTCAGCACACACACCAAAACTTCAAATGGTGGCAACTATTGCAAAAAGTTACTAGTGTAGAAATCCAGACTTGCAGGTGTCACATATCCATAAAATAAATAACACCACTGTGAAATCTGATTTCTTTCTTATGCTTTAGTATATCCAAGGCATTGATATTCATTGAATACAACCACACAAAACACCTAAAAAAAAACAAGTGAAGGGGATGATTCAACCTACTAACTGCTTACAACAACTTTTGTGAAGGAGAAAAGAAGAAACACCAGTAGAACGCATTGTACACCCTTGTTTAAAGCTTCTACAGTTGAAAAAGAACTATACGTGAGGTGGGATGAGTATTTGAGGGGATGGGGTAGCACCTACATCTCATCCGCATCCCTAGGGTGACATAGAGCATGCTTGATGACCGAAAGCTCTTACAGGAGAAGTGTCTCTAGGCCTTCAACGGTATAGCATAGGTTCCCTGGCCACCAAGGTTTTCTAAGCCACAAACAAGAAGAAATTTTTTCTAAAACTTAGTTTTTCACCCTATAACCGGCATAGATTTTTCTAAAACAAATAAAGGGGCGCCAAATTGGTATATCATGACTAGAAACTCCGAAATTCCCTATCCATTTATTTGAAGACATGGTTTGTGAATAAAGAAAGGAAGGTGACTGTAACGGGAGGCCCGGTTCGGCCCTCCCTCCTCGCTGAAGCGAGGGGTGGTTGCGCACCACCCCTCGCGTCAGCGAGGGCTGGCCGGCGGCCAGCATTACGCTGGCCGCTGGCCAGCCCGCTGCCGGCCGGCGGCTGGCCAAGCGACCGGCCGGCCACCGGCCGGCCAGCCGCCAGCCGCCGATCGCGTCCTCAGCCCGATCGGCGGCTAAGGGGCCCACAAGGGCCTCGAGGGCGAGGCCTCATGGCCTC
Organism: Penium margaritaceum; assembly: GCA_023375785.1. Lineage (NCBI taxonomy): Eukaryota > Viridiplantae > Streptophyta > Zygnematophyceae > Desmidiales > Peniaceae > Penium > Penium margaritaceum. The sequence continues at coordinate 13,677 of SZWC01025594.1, forward strand.
GTGCCCTCGCCCCCGCTCGCCCTCCTGGCAAGCGAGCGAGCGAGGATGAGGGAGGGGGACAAGGGACGAGAGACGAGAGGATCTGGCGCGAAATTGCTAGCGTGCCTCGCACGTAACAATTTCACGCCATAATGTCAAAACGTAAATCGAAGTTCGTTTACGATGAACTTCGACATAAAGACAATTAAATAACTCGTGCAAACACACGAGTTCGAGGTAAAAACCCCTGGTTTGGGTCCCAAAATCAGGGGTAAGGTTAGAAACGGAAACGGGCCTCTGGAGACTCGAAACATTTGAGTCTCCCTGCTCTGGGTCGTTGATTACGATTGCCCCTCAGTCCTGCAAAGGGGGTAAACCACTGACGCGGACTGAGAACGCCATTCTGCAAACTCCGACAACGTCTTCAGAGCAGGAGCTGGAGACTCGACCTGTTATAGTGGTATCAGAACCAGACGACCCTCGCGACCAAGAGTTCGACGGAAATGGCGGCTACGACATATACAAAACGCCGTCGGCAGCCACAAGCAGCAACAGAAATGCATGAAGGGACTACGACATCTACGCTTCACCGTTTGAAGCACCGTAAAGTGCGTTAGGAAGCTAGAGAAGAGCTCTATTTTTTGGGGCTTCTTCTCCACAGTCTCTTCTCCATCCCAGTGGGCTAGGGGAATGTTTTTGGGACGGGATAGGGAGTACCCACCCCCAAAACCACCTACTTTGGCCCTCTTTTCAAGGCTCCTTCCGCTCCTCTTCAGCCAAAAATTGGGGATCACCTTTCTCCAATACCAGAGACTCTCACAGCCTGAGAGAAAAAGAAAAAGGAGAAAAGCGCTACTTGGAGAATTTTTGGAGGCCGCCACATTGCCGTGGAGAACAAGAAAGGTGCCTCCAAGGGGAGGCAAGGTGTGCCTAGAAGACGCAAGAAGAGACCAAGGAAGACCAGAAGACAAGAAGACAAGAAGACAAGAAGAAAAGAAGTCTTTTCCATCTTGACCTTGTACTTGCTTGTTTATCTAGGTTTTCTTACTCTTTGTCCTAGTTTTGTGAGTAGTANTACTTGGAGAATTTTTGGAGGCCGCCACATTGCCGTGGAGAACAAGAAAGGTGCCTCCAAGGGGAGGCAAGGTGTGCCTAGAAGACGCAAGAAGAGACCAAGGAAGACCAGAAGACAAGAAGACAAGAAGACAAGAAGAAAAGAAGTCTTTTCCATCTTGACCTTGTACTTGCTTGTTTATCTAGGTTTTCTTACTCTTTGTCCTAGTTTTGTGAGTAGTACTCATACTTCTTGTTATCCCCATGTATTGTTATTTATGTTTTCCTAGATCCTAGTTGCTACCAAGTGCCGTGAGTCACGACTTAGGAGGACTAGTTTCAAAACCCACGACCTTGTGCCAACGTGGCGGCCTAGGAAAACAGAAATTAAAAATGAAATTGCCTCACCGATTGTGAGAGCAAGATTTTAGGAGGCGATTCCTCCTAAAATTGTGTTGTGGGGTGATCTTCACGTGCTAGTTGCACGGGCGACGAGAAGGTAAGTGCCGGACCGTCCAAGACCAACAAGGGCAAGGTGGTGACGGCCTCACCACGAGCTCTCGGCGGACTCCAAATTTTGGGAGCCGCCACCGCGAGCACAGTTGCCAATCCAAAGGCAATCGTATCACCTAAGGCAACCATACCGCCTAAGGCAACCGTACCGCCTAAGGCCATCGTGCCGCCTAAGGCAATCGACGCCAACCTTGGCGACACCAAGAAGCATGCGGAGGCCGCAAAAGTGCTCGACGAGCACATCGACGCCCACGTGGGCGATCCCCACGCGACGAACAACCCGATGGAGGAGGATCTCCTAGAGGGGGGCCTTGACGGAGAGCACGATGCCGACGGTGGCAAAGGTGACGAGGATTGTAACCATCGTCATCTTCATGCGGCAAACTCGAGCCGATTGCTCAAGAAGGATAAGACGCCTCCCGCATCGCCTGAAGCTGCTGATGGTAGCGAGACTGCCGAGAGCAACAAGGGCGCTAAAAGCGATGACACGGGAAGTTCCCACGAGAATGAGCGAGACGACGATGCCACGAAAGCAATTCGCAATGACCGTCGTAGGCTCGCGGAGTTTGCTGCTGAGGCGGTAGGCCAACTCAAGATCACCACCGACGGCGGAGATACGGGACCACTCGGAGGAATGGGGGCGGACCCCCCTTCCTACAATGTGGCCGCAATGGGGCAGGGCAGCACCCACTCAAGCGTCGTCGCCGACGACAGTCTCCTCCAATAGGTGGGACTCCTTGGAGGCGTGTATTCGAACCGTACCCTCCTGTAGTGGGTAAGGGTGCACAGACAATGCGAGGCCCTAGAGGCTATCGTCGATGCTCTGACGACATCAGAGCTCAAGTTCGCGTTTTCCAACCTGCAAGCCCACGTTAGGTAGAGCATCACGAACCTCGACCGTAATCGCAAGTTGCAGCGCCTGCCCGCCCATGAGGCAAGCCGCCGATGCAACAACCTCGACAAGGCATTGTAGATTGTGACCCAGGTGCGGATGCAGCAGCAAGCATTGCGTGCCGGAGCTGCGGATGCCACTGCCAACGGCAGCACCGACTTACCCACCTCGACGACTTTGGGGTCGGTCATGAAAACGTCCTTCCTCCGCAGTGTGGAGATCTTTCAAAAGGGAGTGAAGCTGACCGACTGGCTGAATCGTATGGAGCACGTTCTATGTGTCCACAAGGCTCCACTCAGCCAGTGGGACGACCTTGCCACGACGCGGCTTGAAGACGAACTCTTCAAATATGTGGTCAAGGAGTGGAGTGCGCAGCAGTCGCACCTCGAGTACCCCCCTGTCGTGGGAGGCCTTCTGTGCAATCATGCGTAAGAAGTGCACCCAACGTGAGGAGGCGCAACGCGCCTTCCACAAGATCAAGGACTTCAGGAGGCTAGACAGCTCGCTCGAATCCTACTTGAGCGAGTTCGCCGCACTCGTGGAGGAAGCCGAAAGCATCACCGAGGGCGATGGGACTCAGACCTTCAAGAACCCAAAGTGCATGCTGCTTGAGTACTTGCATGATGGTCTCGCAAGCGAGAAGCTGAAGGAGAATACCACCACGACAGCCACTGGCCAAGCTTGGACAAGCTGGAGGGCATTGCGCGACTACATGAGCGAAGTGTATTCGGCGAACCCAAAGCACTACTCTGATGCACGGCCAAACACGCATGCACATCAAGGCCGCGACATGCGCATGGACGATGCAGGGGCTAGTGGGTCAGCTGGACAACGAGGTGGGGCCAGGGGCAAGCAGCCTGCAAACCCTCCAGCCAAGAAGGCTAGTGGATACAAGGGCCCCAACAACAAGCGTTGCCTTGAGAATGACGAGCTGCAAGCGGCGCGCGAGCGTTGCAACGCATCCTTTCGCGAAGGGCTCTACCACAACTGCATGCAGCCAAGCCACTTTAGGGCCTAGTGCCCTACGGCTGCTCGTGGTGGACAAGAAGCCGCGGCTAGCTGCAGTAGCAGCACCTCGTGGGGATGGTGCGGCAGGAGGCTGCGGACGGGGCTGTGGATAGGGTCGCGATTGTGGCAATGGGCCCGGCCGTGGCAACAGACAAGGCCGTGGGGCGGGTTTTCCCCATCCCTGAGTGACGTTCGTGGGGACAACTCAGGGGTAAAACTGGATCACGAGTGTGGTTTCATGTTTTCTTATGAGGATGTTAAATAATTTGAGTTTTTGACGACTTCAAATTTCTCTGTTTGTTTCTCTCCTCTTCTTGAACCGCATTCTACACTTGCTGACCGACATTGCCCACTAAACCTTGTATCTCCAAACGAGATGCATGACCGTACATTCTTAGTGGTGGCGACACCGACCACTACACAAGAGTTGTGTGACACAGTGATTGAAGCAAACACCCTCAAGGAAATGAGTTCCACCATGTTCACAATACCTTTAGTCGATGATTTTGACCCAGTCAAATTTAAAGACTGGAAGGTGCTAGCCGAATTCACACATGCCCACAAGATGTGGACTTGAGTGGGTAATTCATGGGAGTTGTAATGCCCGTCATACAGATTCTGTGTTTATCACAAACTCGGCTTGCCGTCGTCGAGCCTGTTCACTCAGAAGAGTGGAGGCAACATGACGATGTAGTTCAAAGGACACCTAGGTCTCCTTGTCAACGTACTTGCTGACACTGGAGGAAACGACTCTTTTGTTAGCCTTGGCTTTACCCGACAGGTTGGCCTGAAGTACAAGCCATCGAATAGCTCAGTTTTTGTCGGTGATAACCATACGGTACCCGTGATCGGTACTTGTAAAGCAAAAAGTTGTATTCAAGGGTACACACAGAAGGTACTCAACCTTCTTGACCCGTTTGACGTGGTGCTAGGCGATCCCTGGCTCCTTAACAACAAGGCTCTAATGTACTTTGAATCAAAGCGTTTGATCCTCCAAAAAAGACAACGCTGCTTTACGTTGATTCCGAGTACGGAATTATCACCTACTCGACTCAAAGTCCATGCCAGCTTGTCTGCGATACAGGTCAGGAGACGTATTCGACAAGGCTGTCGATACTTCTTGGCTCAGCTGCAGAAGGTGGAGGACGATATGAAGGAAGACACGCCACAAGAGATCAAATCTCTATTGGCGGAGTTGGATGTATACCAAGACCCACCAGCTGGGCTTCCACCAGAAAGACACATGGGCCACACGATTCCGCGGCAACCGGAGGCCACTCCTTCGTTGAGACCCATGTATCGCCTTAGTCCAGCAAAAAGGCGAGAGGCCAAACGCCAAATCAAAGAGTACCTTGCAAAAGGGTGGATCGAGCCTAATAGCTCAACGTACAGTGCGCCGATCCTTTTTTTGAACAAAAAGGACTGTAGTTTACGCATGTGCGTGGATTACTGGGCGTTGAACAAGCTAATGGTGAAAAATCAATTCCCCTTATCGCGGATTGAGGACCTTTTTTACCAACTCCAAGGCGCAAAAGTGTTATCGTCCTTGGATTTGTCTCAAGGGTACCATCAAATCCACATCACGGAAGATGATGTGCCCAAAACTACGTTTCGAACACACATGGGACACTATCAAGTCCGAGTGTTATGCTTCGGGCTTACAAATTCCCCGGCAACCTTCCAAGGAGAAATGAACCGAATGTTTGCCAAGCAACTCAGACAGTTTGTCTTGGTTTACTTGGACAACATCGTGGTTTTCTCAAAATCAATCGAAGAGCACATAGAACATCTACGCGAAGTTCTCGCAATCCTTTGGGAACAGAAGTTCTATGTGAAAGTGAGCAAGTGCAAGTTTGCACAAGATGAGCTCGAATAGCTTGGATACATCATCGGCAAGGACGGCATCCGTGTCGACCCACAAAAGGTCCAAGCCATTGTGGACTGGCCGTGCCCCAAAAATGTTGGGCGGATTCGGTCTTTCCTCGGCCTTGCAAACTACTTTCGATGCTTTATGCAAGGGTATTCGACCCTGGTAGCACTCCTAACCAGGCTCGCACGAAAAGACGTGCGTTGGGAATGGACACCTGATTGCAAGAACGCTTTTCTCAAAGTCAAAAAGCTTCTATCCACGGCGCCCGTCCTAGCTCTTCCGGATCCATCGCAACCATGGGAGGTTCGATGTTATGCGTTGGTAGTAGGATTCGGAGGCGTCCTCATGTAGAATGGTCACCCAGTTGCGTATGAGATCCGGAAGCTCATCCCTGCGGAAACGCGGTACACGACTGGGGATCAAGAGCTCCTTGCGGTAGTACACGCTTTCAAGATGTGGCGTTGCTACCTCGAGGGTGCTGAAGGGGGGTGTGACGGTCGTGACCGACCATAATCCATTGGTGGTTTTCCAAACGCAACCGAACCTGTCAAGACGACAGGCGCGTTGGAGCGAATACCTGAGCCTATTCTTGTTCACGTGGGAACATCGGCAAGGACGCATCAATGTGGTCAATCCACTAGGCCGACAGCCTGTGGAATTCAAAGCAACCACCGAGGTTGGTGGGTGTTTTATGGCCATTGCAACAGCAACAGTACAATCACCAGATCCCCCTGTACCTCTGCAGCAACCACCACGATAGATTATCCATTACAACGGATATATGAACATGATCCAGATGGGATACTATGTGGATTCTTGGTTTCAAGACTCACAAAATCTGGACAACTACGGCTTGGTGGAGGCCGTAGGAATCTTCTGGCACGTAGAACAAGTTGTTGTGCCAGACTCGGGAGACCTTCGAGCAAAGATTATCTCCCAGTTCCACGACCCGCCGGTTGCAGGTCATGTGGGTCCCCGAAAGACCACACAGGCACTCTCGGACCACTATTTGTGGCCAGGATGGAGTGTCGATGTCCGTAAGTATTGCATGACGTGCGACCCATGTCTTCGGAATAAGGGTAGTAACAAGAAGCCTGCTGGACTCCTCCAATAGCTTCCCATTCCTGTGACTCCATGGGAGTGCGTCAGCATGGACTTCATGACTGGTCTTCCGGACACGGCCCGTGGCCACGATGCAATACTAGTGGTTGTGGATGTTTTGACGAAGATGACACACTTCATTCCTATAACCACTGACGTGAACGTAGTGGAGACCGCTTGTCTCTTCTTCTAGGGTGTCGTAAAGTACCACGGCTTGCCGTTGCGCATTATCTCCGATCGAGATGGAAAATTTGCTAGTAAGTTCTGGCAAAAGATGCACGAGTGCTTCGGCACTGAGTCGCAAATGTCGACAATATTTCACCCTCAAACTGACGGACAAACATAGCGCATGAATCGCACTCTGGAGTAGATGCTCCGCATGTGCATAGACCCTACCATGCATGATTGGGACGAATTCCTAGCACCGGCAGAGTTTGCGGTGAACAACTCGGAGAACGAGTCTACACAATTTACACCATTTGTGTTGAACAGTGGTCGACATCCAGTGGTACCCTCTTCATTGGTAAAGAGTGGGAGCATAGAAGGGCAGGTTCCTTCCGCTCAAGCCTTTGTTGAGCGCATCGACTCCTTGTTACAGGAGGCGAAGGGTCACCTTCAAGCAGCTTGACAGCGATAAAAGGCAAATGCCGACAAAGGTCGCTAGGAGGTCTCGTTTGACATCGATGACAAAGTGCTTCTTAGCACTTAAAACCTTCGGCTTAAGTCGCCAGGGGCGAGAAAACTTCTACAAAAATGGATTGGGTTGTTTCCCATTGTGGCATGCATCGGGCCAGTGGCATACCGATTGCTTCTTCCGTTGAATATGAAGATACATGACGTGTTTCATGTGAGCCTGCTGACTCCATACACGGTAGACGGAATCGTTCAAACACCGTTAGCAGTCCTTGCTGCTGACGGCCAATACGAGGTCCTTCACCTACTCCAGCATCGAGAGCGTACTTTTCGGTCGCGCGTTGTCAAGGAGTACCTCGTTCATTGGGCCGGTTGTGGACCTGAACATAATTCATGGGAGCCCGAATCTCGGTTGCCCAGAGGGATGGTCAACGAGTACTGGAGCAAGCTTGAAGCTCGCACAAATCGACGCGTGGCAGGAGGTACCACCTAAATGCGGAAAAAGTGAACAACATTCCCACAGGGCAGCATTCATGGACAGCAACCATAGGAGGTTGGGGACGCTCAACATGGTTGTCACGCGGACACTCCAGCCTAAAGGGGGGAGGCCGCTAGCCGTGCTGACCTACAAGCTGCAGCTTAGGTCCAAGTACCGTGCACATGTTCATGTCTAGCTGGTGATTGAAATGATCAATTTTCTTTCACAATATCGATGACTCATGAACTCACAATCCTGCTTGTTGTTCATGAACCGAGACGATTCATAACAAGTGGAGAGGAATGTAGCGGGAGGGCCGGTTCAGCCCTCCCTCCTCGCTGAAGCGAGGGGTGGTTGCGCACCACCCCTCGCGTCAGCAAGGGCTGGCCGGCGGCCAGCACTTTGCTGGCCGCCGGCCTGCTCGCTGCCGGCCGGCTGGACGGCCAGCGGCCGGCCAAGCGACCGGCCGGCCACCGACCGGCCAGCCGCTAGCCGCCGATCGCGGCCTCAGCCCGATTGGCGGATGAGGGCCCACGGGGCCTCGAGGGCGAGGCCTCGTGGCCTCATGCCCTCGCCCCCGCTCGCCCTTCTTACAAGCGAGCGAGCGAGGACGAGGGAGAGGGACGAGGGACGAGAGACGAGAGGATCTGGCCCGAAATCGCCAGCGTGCCTCGCACGCGACAGTTTTGCGCCAGAACGTCAGAACGTAAATCGAAGTTCGCTTGCGACAAACTTCGACATAAAATAACAAAACAACGCGTGCAAACACATGAGTTCAAGGTAAAAACCCCCGGTTTGGGTCCCAAAACCAGGGACAAGGTTAAAAACGGAAATGGGCCTTCGGAGACTCAAAACATTCGAGTCTCCCTGCTCTGGGTCGTTAATGGCGATTGCCCCTCAGTCATACAAGGGGGGTAAACCCCTGACGCGGACTGAGAATTCCAATTTGCGAACTCCGACGACGACTTCAAAGCAGGAGCTAGAGACTCGACCCGTTACACTGATGTTATGCACTAAAGTATTTTAAAAGAAAAATCCGGGCTGGGCTTCTAATGTAATTACTTTGATATAAGTCCAAAGTGTTAAACATTGGATATTCCATGTTATGTAGGTGAGAAACATAGTTTTTCGGTTCAAAATAATCTGTTGCCCATGGTTTCGTTCGATAGATCGACGCTGTCCATAGTCGAAAACGATATGACAGCGGTGCCCATGTTTTCAAATGTCCGTCCGAAAACGGAATTCGACTTCGCTCTCAAGGTCGGCAGTCGCCGACCTCGAGAGCGAAATCGGCGACTTCTGACACCGGCCTCACCGATGTCAGAAGTTACCATGTTGCAAGTTTTGGAGTTCGCAAATGCGAACTCCAAAACTCGCGACAGGGTGCGCCGCATCTTGCAAACCCCACCCCCCCAATATCCGACAAACCCCCTAGTGACACTGGGGGGGTTTGGGTTTTATTGTTTTACTTGCCCGGGCATCTGCTGGGCCCAACAGAATCGAGGCCCGGCAGATTCCCTTTCTTCTATCACATGTGCACTACATCTTGCAAACCACCCCCAAGAACAGACAAACCCCCTAGTGACACTGGGGGGGTTTGGGTTTTATTGTTTTACTTGCCCGGGCATCTGCTGGGCCCAACAGAATCGAGGCCCGGCAGATTCCCTTTCTTCTATCACATGTGCACTACATCTTGCAAACCACCCCCAAGAACAGACAAACCCCCTAGTGACACTGGGGGGGTTTGGGTTTTATTGTTTTACTTGCCCGGGCATCTGCTGGGCCCAACAGAATCGAGGCCCGGCAGATTCCCTTTCTTCTATCACATGTGCACTACATCTTGCAAACCACCCCCAAGAACAGACAAACCCCCTAGTGACACTGGGGGGGTTTGGGTTTTATTGTTTTACTTGCCCGGGCATCTGCCGGGCCCTGCGGTAGCGGGGCCCGGCAGATTCCCTTTCTTCTATCACATGTGCACTACATCTTGCAAACCACCCCCAAGAACAGACAAACCCCCTAGTTACACTTGGGGGTTTGGGTTTTTTTTTTCTTGCCCGGGCATCTGCCGGGCCCTGCGGTAGCGGGGCCCGGCAGATGCCCAGCGTGCGCTGCATCCTGCAAACCACCCCAAACCTATGACAAACCCTTCAGTTTAACTGGGGGGTTTGGCAGGGTCATCGCGAGCTCGCAGGGAGGTTTCGCCGCGTAACCCCTCCTGCGAGCTCGCGACGACGGGCGAAGTTCGACTTCGGCCTCGAAGTCGAAATCCATGTCGAATATGTTAAATATATGAAATATGTTACAGCCGTGCCCATTTTTTCTCGAAAAGTGCAAAACATGGGAATTGCTGTCATGTCAGTTTCGACTATGGACAGCGCGTAGACATCGACCGCAACGATGGACATATAACAACTCCGTCCAATTTTTTCATCGTTCCTCATTACTCTCACACATATGTCAACTTTCACATGAATATGCAAAATCTCACGGTTCTAAATGGTCTAATGTATCAACCACTTCAAGATGTAACCTGATCTGGTTTATGGATGATGAATGCTTTCCTTGAGCATTCGTGTACAATCATGAATTACTTCAACTTCTTCACAAGGATTTTACATGGTAGTCCGCGTTATCTTTTAATTTGATGCATTCCTATAGGGATGGATGATTGAAACTATGTATCTTATATAGACTAAAAAAATATTTCACAATGTATAGTTTTTGAAAAAAGTTATGAAGAAGGTGGGATTTCAAAGTCTGTAAGCATTGTTCAGGAGCTGTTCCAAACGAGTTCCATTTTAACCATGACATTAACTATCTTATGGCCAAGATGAAAAAGAAACCTCGTTGATCTAATCCTAATACCAAAAATATTTGCATATCAGTGCTTTTCGCATTAGAGAACACCGGCCTCTGTCCCACCCATGAAGTTTCCGAAGAGATTCATGCCAGAAGCACGAAATGCTCACTGAATTGGTATGCTTAGAATGCTTTAGCAAAGACCACATGATTGCCCTGATTTTGTTATGAGAACTGTTCGAAACTCTTTCCTTGGAACGATTAGAGCGGTTTCAGTGGCAGTCCAGCGTGGACAGCAAGCGCATCGTCTCCTTTACTGTGATTCTGTGCAACAGTGTCAACACCGAGAACAATTCTGGGGGGTGTGACCATATACCCATCAAACTCTTGATAGATCCATCATATCCACAGGCCGCTCTTCAACAACTCCATATCCAGCAAATTTTAAACTTAACGCTGACACATCCATAGGTTGAGGAAAAACAATGACGTATCCAAAAAAAGCGCGTGAACACCATGTGTAACGGATTGGACGGAATCCTTGGCCGACCAGGCCAAAACCGCGGTGCTTGAGGGTCTCCGACCCTCAAGTCATCCCGTCAAACCGCCCACAGTCCCAGGTGACCCCGCTCGAGCCACGTGGCTCCTTCGATCGGTCGGCATGGAACTGCCACGCTACACTCCCCCCTGCTAGGAGTGAGAGCCGCCTCGGCATCTCCGGTAATCCCGACGTGGGATTCGAGCCCTGGAGCTCTGATAGCGATGTAACGGATTGGACGGAATCCTTGGCCGACTTGGCCAAAACCGCGGTGCTTGAGGGTCTCCGACCCTCAAGCCATCCCGTCCAACCGCCCACAGTCCCAGGTGACCCCGCTCGAGCCACGTGGCTCCTTCGACCGGTCGGCGTGGCACTGCCATGCTACACCATGCCTTCACTCCATGAAATGCAGCATTGGGGTGATGATGTCATCAGGACCCTTGAACATTCACAAGCCCGCTTTTGAGGTGTTTGTGATTGTTCGAGGAAGGGGTTTGCGTGGGGTTTGCGTGAGGGGTCCAAGACACCCCATGCGTTGAAAGGGAATCTCCCGGGGCCCATTACCACGGGGCCTCGTAGATGCCCGCGCAAAAAGGAAAATCCCCAATTAAGAAAGTAATTCGGGGTTGGGTTTGAAAGCATTTTTCTCTCAAACCTAAGGTGTTTTGTGTGCCATAAAAAAATGGCGTAATAACCCTAACACCCAATCCGCGAGGGGGTAAGGAACGCCCTACCCGGCGACTTAAAAGATAAGTCTGCCCTGCCCACTCGCTTCACCATGCTCGATCAGCGACATGCGCCACTGATTGAGTGAAGCAAGGTGGGGCGTGTCGACCCCATTGCTATTCTCGCTCCCACGCGAGAAACACGATCGAACGATGAGCACATGTTTTTTTTCGACACGCGAACTGTTGTGATTTGTGCCGTTCCTGTACAGTTTACTGTGACCACTCGGCCGTGTCCATACTCGTGCAGATCCCTGAGGCAGGCGGCCCTGGTGACACTGGCGTGATGACAGGCGGCGGACTACCCGTCTGGAGCTGACCGACCACTGTCCCAGAGCCCCAGATGTCGCCGGGACTCCTTACTGTGTCTTCTACGTCTTGTAGGCGCTTTTCGGCGGACTGGGCATGAGGCCCATTTGCATGTTTTTGCATTGTATGCTCGCTGTCAGTCGATGGATGCATGCATGTGACCAGTCGTTGCATGCGTCTTTTGATTCTGCACGTCTAGGTTCAGACGGAGTAGGATTCTGACATGTGTGCGCAGAGTTACGGCCAAACCAGTGGTTTTGGGCCGGTTTTAGGACAGCTCTTGGACTGCCGCGTGCGACACCCGCCGTGCGCCGCGGCAGGTATTCATGCCCTGGACCTGTCAGTTGTCATTCCTCTCTGCATATGCTATATTGAAGCATTCTGACACTTGGACTTGTGTCTCCTAGCCAAACCCTTGCCGTTGTGTGTACGACCTGTGATTGTCGTCACCGTCTGACTAGGCACTGACGCCCGGTCAGCGGCCGTGTTGCTAGGAAGCTTCTACGCACTTTCTCATGGTATCAGAGCAGTGAGACATTTCTCACTGAGCTGTGCAGCAGAGACGCAGCAGAGCAGCAGCAGTGAGAGTCACCGCTGCAGCAGTTCTTCCGGGACCCGTTGGAGACGGCCGGTCGCCGTCCGCGTACTCCACCCACCACGTGAGATCGTAGCTGCTGAGGCAGCAGCAGCAGCGCATACCGCCACACAGAGGCGTGTGGCGGCTGCGGTGCGTGCAGCCGCCACTCCCCCCCACAGCAGCAGCAGCAGAGGCGGCGGCGGCAGCCGCGCAGCAGCAGCAGCGTAGCAGCAGCGGCCGCCACAGCAGCGTGGCAGCAGCGGCGGCAGCAGCAGTGCAGCAGCGGCGTCGGCAGCAGCAGCGCAGCAGCAGCAGCGGCACAGCAGCAGCAGTGGCAGTCGCGGCGGCAGCAGCAGCGCAGCAGTGGCAGCAGCAGCAGCGTGCGGCGACGGCAGCCACCAGCAGCGCGCGACGGCGGCAGCCAGCAACAGCTGCAGCGCGCAGCAGCAGCGCAGCGCGCAGCAGCGGCCGCCGCGCGCAGCAGCGGCCGCCGCGCGCAGCAGCAGCAGCAGCAGCGCAGCCGCCGCTGCCACCGCTGCACGCGCAGCTACGCAGCTGCTGCTGAAGCTGACAACACAGCTGCAGCAGCAGCTGGGCGGAAGCTGCTTCGCAGCTTCCGCGGAGCTGCCACACGCCACCGCGCGGCGGCAAAACCGTGACACAAAAAAAAGGGGAGGGGACGAGTTGACGTCAGCATTGTTGGTTGCTGACGTCATCAGGTCGTGCTGACGTCAGCAACCACTTGCTGATGTCAGCATAACACTTAGCCAAGTTTTCAACCGAAACGTCAAAAGTTGCCAGCGTTTCAACTCCTCGAGAAACGCAGTCGGTTTTGAAATCCGGCAAAGTTGACCTGTCTTCCCATAGTGAGCGGCGACATGAGGTCACCCGACGACAAGGACAAGGGACCAGGTGATCCCTCCTCCTCTTCTTCAGGGGTATTGAGCCCTCGCTCGCAGGCCATTGAGGACCTGCGCAGTCAGTAGGAGGAGATGCGTCGTCTGCAGCGAGAGCAGACTGACGCGATCCGCACGCTGACTGAGCTCCTGCGCGCTCAGTCCACGGCTCCTCCGCGGATCTCCGAGGGAGGTGCCGGCGTTGCGGCCTCCACCCAGCACTCGGCTCAGGCGCCCGTGACAGGCGCCCCGCCTGCTTCACCTCCTGGCGTGGTTTCCCCACCACCTGCGGACCTCCTTGATGACGAGCCATTCATGCCAGGCTTCGAGGATGACTCCCAGGAGCGGGAGATTCGTCTTTTACAGGAGCGCCTCCGTCAGCTGCAGACGGGTATCCGCCCTCCACCCGTGTCCCCGATACGACCGTCACCTGACTTCCCCAGTGACCACCCTCTACCAGGAGTTTTTCCCGTCACTCGCCCTCCTCAGCCTGCGGCTGCTCTCCCCACGGAGAGGCAGCCAAAGGACTTTGAGGCACCACCTCCACGGTACATCAGCGAGGACGGATTGACTGCTGGGAGATCCTGTTTCAGGTGTGGGCCACTTCTGAGGGAGTGTGGCCTTACTACCACAGCCCATACCAGTCTACAGATCCAGCACAGGTGCTGACAGCAGCCCGGGCCATGCGAGGGCTTCTCTACGCCATGCCACGCGAGACTGTCGTTGACTTCCGTCCCTTCCTCGGCGAGGCTGGCACAGGCACCGGAGCTGATCCTCGTGGAGGCTGGGATCTGGCGTTGTCCCTACTGGCCGCAGAGACACACGCCACGCGTGCGTCCCACATTCGTGCTTTCCACTCCCTCCGTCAGGGACCAGCGGAGCCTGCAGCGGATTACTGGCGACACGCCATGCGTATCTACACGCGCCTGGGGACCTCAGGGGGCACACAACTGTGGGCGCTTCGGACGATCATGCTCGGAGTTCGCCTGGAGTACACCGAAATATTCACACGGTACAGCGACACTGCTCTCGAGCCTTTCTCAGCCACCCTGCAGCTGCTCCCGTGGGCCCATCAGCTTTTCCTCCAGGTGACGTCGGCCCGCGAGGCAGCAGTAGCACATCAGGAGACTTCCCTCGCTGCCGCAGTCATCGCCTCACCACCGTTTTCCCTCCTGCAGTCACCCTCACCTTCTTCCATCACGACCTCATCTTCCTCCTCCTCTTCGACCCCGTCTACGCCCACGCAGACGCAGGGCGTTGCAGCAGCTGCCCAGGGGAAGAAGAAGAATAGGAAGAACGGATCGGGTCAGCAACAGTCGTTATCCAGTGGTAGCAGTGGCCATTCCGTGCACTGCTACAACTGTGGAGGTGCCCATCGCTACACCGAGTGCCAGCAGCCGCTCGACTGGGATCGCATCACTCGCGGACTTCAGGCTGCCCATGCTGCGCGCACCGCGTCCGGCACGTCGACCGCACACTCCTCTGGACACGCGGCGACTACGACTGTAGCTGTTCCTGCGTCCTCACCGGCGAGCAGCAGTGATCCAGACCCACGTGACCGCACCATCGCCGAGCTTCGTCATCTTCTGGCGCCTCGCTTTCAGGGAGGTGCGAGTGTGTCGTCATCGTCGAGTGGGTCACAGACTGCTTGTTCGTCCTTCCTCGTGACTCGTGATGACACGTGTGGGAGAGCACAGTCTGCATGTGATGATGATGGGCCTGACTGCACTGACTGGATTCATGAGTCTCACCTTCGTGATGTACGTCGTTCCTTCTCACTGACGGCTCAACGTCCCTCTGATGCCGAGTGTTCTATCGCTCGTTGTACAGTGACGACCAGTCGTGACTCCGGTGGTACTTGGATCATCGATTCCGGTGCCACCCACCACATGACGTGTCGTCGTAGTGACTTTGTGGTACTTGGTCCTGTCACGACTGTTCGTTCCGTTCGTACAGGTTCTGGTCAGTCCTTACCGGTTCACGGTGTTGGGGTTGTATGCTTTGATGGTCCGTCTGGCCCCCTGTATCTCTCTGACGTGCTGTTTATGCCTGATCTTGAGCTCAGTCTGCTGTCTTTGCGTGCCTACACTCTGATGGGTCTCTCCGTTGAGCATACCGCTGATTTAGCGATTGTGACTGCTCTTGACACCCGTAGCATTGTCTTGCGTGCTTCAGTCGTAGATGACCTGTACCGCATTGCTCGGCCCTCCTCCCCTTGCTCTCCCTCCTCCTCTGGTCGCGTTTTTGTCACTGGTATTCTATCCCCGGAACACCAGCGGTTACTTCACCGACGTCTGTGCCACGTGGGCTCCGACACTGTGTCGAAGCTCATCCGGACACAGCCCGCTCTTGGTCTTGACGTGGCTTCTTTCGAGAAGCCACCAAAGACCGACTGTCTTTTTTGCGCTCAGGGTAAGATGCACCGGTGCACTTACCCTGATTCGCGTTCCTGAGCGCTGAGGCCCCTCGAGTTGGTCCACTCGGATCTGCTGGGTCCTCTTCCAGTCGAGTCACTGTCCGAGAGGGGCTGGTATGTTCTGACGTTGACTGATGACTTCACCCAGATGAGGTGGGTCTACAGTCTGCGTCAGAAGAGCGACGCCGCCCTTGCGGTTCGGCTCTGGCTCGTGATGGCTGAGCGTCAGTCTCGCCACACGTTACATACCTTTCGCTCGGATCGCGGCGGCGAGTTCCTCGGCGAGATGGACTCATTCTTTGCTGAGCACGGCATTTTTCACCAGGTCTCCGCTCCTGCTACCCCACAGCAGAACGGTGTATCTGAGCGCTGGAACCGCACCATGGAGGATGCGGTCCGCGCCATGCGGTCTGAGTGCGGTCTCCCGGAGTCCTTCGCATTCGAGGGCTT
>SZWC01025596.1:10897-31139 GCA_023375785.1 Penium margaritaceum
GACAGCCTACCAATAGACACTCTAGAAGCCATAGAATCTGCTAGGAAGCTTCAAATCTGGCATGCTTTGGTGTTCTGGAAAGCTTATATCAGTGGCTATAAAATGCCACTACTTGTGAGCCTTGATCAAGTGTTCATTCCCAGTCAATTGAGGCCAAAACTATTGCCACACTCTCTGACCAGATTTTTCTATCCTTGGAACAATTTGCCTCCACAGTTTCAGTCTCTCCAAAAACAGTTGGTGGTGTGAACCAGCCACTGCTAGGGACTCTCCAGGGTGCACACTCACCCTCAGGCCAACACGGCAGAGATTGAGAAAATTCACCTCTCAATCATCTTTGCTCAACTGCGTAACTATGAGGTCATTCTCAAAGGCGAGGCTCGTGATGCAGCACGCACATCATTGACCACATACTCACACCAGGGTACCTCAGTGAATGCTGCTGCCTCTACACACGTGACACACACCTTAGCCAGGGGAAGTGGTGCAAGAGGGCGAGGCCCCTCCAGTGGTGGTAGCAGGGGCCATGGGCAGGGCCGTGGAGCACAAAGGTGCAACTTCTGGAACCAAGCAGGGCACTTTTGGCGTCGATGTCCCACACTACAGCGACAGACGATGGAGAAGCAGCAGCAACAGTGGTAGCAGCCACAGTCCCAAGAGCATCAATGGCAGCATGAGTAGCAGTCACAGTTCCCGACAGCCAGCCGGGCCGGTCAGAACCTGGTGGGGCCAAGCTGTGCCGTTTGGCGGTGTCACCTTTTGGACTGCCAAAGCAGCAGCTGCCATTGCTCCCATCGGCATCCATGTACCAGGTCCCCCATTATGTGCCTCCAAACGCAAGAATCTACATGTCCGTACGGGCATGGGCGCAACGAGCGTACACAGAGATGCCCGAGCCCCTGTAGTCCCTGGCACCTCCACCCGGGCTTGGCTAGGCAGCTTCAATGAAGTCTCAGCTGCCTGAGGTGACCGCCATGCCGGATTCATCAGGTCAGTGGCTAGGTCACACCCACGTCACAACGAATTACTCCCTTCCCATGCACGAATGACACTGCAGAGTCGCATCATATGTTTCTGCATTACCAATTATTTGTTGCCTTGTATTCTGTGCATCATGTGGAAGGTGTGAAGACTGGGTCGGGTGAGATATTGAAGGTTGAGGGTGTGGGCACAGTTGTGTTACAGGCACCAGGGAGGGGGGTGTTGTGGCTCACTGGTGTACTTTGGGTGCATTGGCTGAAAGTTAATTTGTTGTCTGGGGGCCAGATAGACAAGCAGACAAACATGTCTACGCTAACGTAAAAGTGGTGGTGCATGCTTTTTGACGCTGTTGGTGCCTTGCTGATTGACGGGCCATTGCACGTTGACATGCTCTACCATCTTACACTCTTTCCTCTTGTGCACACACATTCACACCGACTGCAAGTTCACACTGTGACAGCCACGGACGCAAAGCACACAGATCTTATCCACCATCGTTTGGCGCATATTAGCACTTACTGTGTCATAGACATGTTGAATCATGTTCCTGCACATGGTATCTTGCTAACTGACCTTGCCCATGGTCTCAAAGATGGCACTTGTCTAGAATGTCATGAGGAGAAATCACAACAACAGTCTTTTCCCAAGTCCGTGAAGGAAAAAAATTCCCCTCTTGCCTTGATTCATGCAGATCTCACAAGACCCATGCCCGTGCCTTCCGTCCAATATGGATCCCTCTATGTCATAACACTCAGAGATGGCTTTAGTCAGTTTCTGTGGGCCTTCTAGTTGAAATCAAAGGGTGATGCCCGGAGGACCATTTCTGTGTGGATAGCCCGTTCTCTGAACTGGTAGATAATGGTGAATGGAATGGACTATCTAGGCGTGATTGGATCACTCATGTATCTTGCTACCACCACTCATACACATGTGGATTTTTTAATGAATGCTCTTTCCTTGTTCTCCAAGTGCCTTAGAGAGCATTAGCGCGAGGCTGCATTACATGTGGTGTGATATGTTTTTTTCCACCGTACGCAAAGGGCTGCACTTCATAACACAACCCTTAGTCATTCCTGATGGTTTACCGATAGTGACTGGGTCCATGATTAAGACTCTCAAAGTTTTACATGATATATTTTCTTGATTGGAGGCACTACTGTCTCTTGGAAAAGTGGCAAGCAAGGGTGTGTTGGAAGGAGCTCAAGCAAGGCTGGTATGTGGCACTTGGTGCAAGTACGTGTGAGGCTATTTGGTTATGTTGCTTGCTTAAAAAACTTTGTGTCCCCATTCATTGCATCATTTTGTGTTGCAACAATGAGAGCACACAAAACCTTTGCTCAAAACGATGGCATGCACCACTCTCACACAAATCATATCAATTTTTAGCACCAATTTGTATGTGAGTGCATCTTCCGCGTCATTGTTGGGGCTATTTGGGTGGACACATGTTCATAGCGAGCTGACTTTCTCACAAAGGCACTCAGCAGAAACGTTTTTAGGTGTGGTTGGTCTTGCCCGTTCCCATGACCCTGGGTGAGCTTTGCTCCTCGTTCCATTTGGAACTCGTATGCTGTGGCATGTGGATGCCAATTGCGTGTCATGGACGAGTGTTAATGCTTGTGGAAAATGTTGGTGGCCCATCACACCTTTGATGTCCTCTTATCTTGCTCCGCATGCACACTACTGTTGACCTCAACCTATATATATTCTTCCATGGTTTGGCTGTGAGTGTACAGGGTATGCTGGTGCAGAGACTGGAGACAATGCACCGTGACGGCACGCGATCTCCCAGGTTCACACGCGTGGTCGTCTCCATCCTGCTCACATACCCAAGAGTTTGCCGGTATCTTCTTCTCATGTTATGCTTATCGAATGCTCTTAGTTAGAAGTGACATAGTTTAGGTCTTGCGCTGCCTTACCTACTTGTGACCTTTCTCTAGGCATGTGGGTAGGGAAACAGCAGGTCACTTTCACAGTGACATAGGTTAGGAGATGGCAGGCAGAGCAAGCCTTTGCCCGCTTGATTTTGGGGCTCGGAGGACTTTCGCCCCGGCATGGTTGACTCGCCAGCGAGCCTTGCTCGCCGGCCGACGGGTGGAGCTCGACTAGCAAGCTTCTAACCGCAACAACTCTATAAGCTGTTACTTGCAAACTTTCCTAGGGTTCCTGCTATGGCGCTTTACAAACCCAAGGCAAGTATGCACTAGACTTAACCAGTTTTTTACACCATATGTTGCATTGGGTTTGCATTTGTCTCCTGAACTACCTCGTGCGTGAACAAGAGATTCAGTGCTGTGACCACTCTGGACCCTAGCCCAACAAGATGAGAGCCATTCATGATGGAGCTCATACCCTTTACCAGCAGGACACACCTTAGGAAGTGGCTCGTGGTCCCATAATCCATTTGGATTTTCTTATTGGGTGCTCTAGCTCTTAAGGATGGCAAATCATTTTGTGCGTTTCAAGGGAAGCTAGATTCTAGAAACCTGGCATTGATCCTTGAGGGGCCACCTAGCCAGATTTGCTCTGTGACATGGAGAGTAGCCACCCTTGGAGCTATCAGGTTCCATCTCTGGGAGGCGGCATGCTCTCGGCGTGCATCACACATGACCCTGGGTCACGCACACCGGCTTTGCTAATCTCCAACTTCTTGAGCCCACTTGTACCAACTCTCAAATCTTAATAAGTGCCACACAATTTGATCCATGGCATGTATCATGTGGGGATCTCCACCCACTCTCCTCCCCAAACTACATGCTCTTCGTACTTAGTGTTGGTTTTGCATACCTCTCATTTTGCTCTGTTGTGTTCTCCCAGCTTGTGTACATTGGTGTGCAGATGACTGACGGCGAGATGGAACGCCGCAGGAGCATCTATTGAAATAATATGCACCTTGTCCACTGCCTAGCTGGCTAGCTACAAATACAGACAAGGCATGCACTGCTCTATGGAGTACGTCCCCTTGGTCTGTTCTCAGATGGGCCAGGAATGCACTGCCCATAATGGGTATGTCCCCTGTGGCTCATCATAGGAACCACACCTTTTTGGCCTGGTTGAATAGGCACTGGAGTCTCAAGCGAGAGGTCGCGGGTTCAATCCTCGCGACGGCCGCAATTTTCTTTGTGGCCCAAATTGGGACAGGAAGCTTCTAGGAATCTTACTAGAGCCTGGCTTGAGGATGACACTTGGCGGTCTAAGGACGCACCAAGTAGGACTGTAGGTTGAGGTTAGCTCTAGTGGAGCCACTACAAGCAGAAGCTTTAGCAAAGCTCTGCAACTATAAAAGCCTGTACCTTGCATCCATTTACAGTTCTTGCCTTTGCGACTCCTCACAGAGTTTCCAACCAAAGGTAGACACTAAAAACCAACATGCAGACTATCGTGAGGTTGCAAACCAAACGAACCTAAAGTGTGGATCCCTCGTTCAAGGGTGATATGTTATCTTGGTTGCAAAACCAAGAGCGGTTGGCGGCCTCCCATATTGGGACCCGTTTTCTAGAATGTTGCTATCCGGCGCATTGACAAAGGGTTATGGGCCCACACTTCAGGTTCTAAGGCACGCTTCCAAGACCGACTAGCACGTGGTCTTGCAAGGCGCACAGGTACAACAGGGATGCGGACATCGGACGGCTCCATCTGCTCCATTGGCTCCATTGGCTTCTTCAGGTAGGGTGTGCACACGTGGCGGACTAGGGGACGAGGAACAGCTCTGTCCATGTTGGACAAGATCCTCGAGCCCCAAAGGGATTAAGGTCTACCCCTTTTTCAGAAGGCGGTACGACCCCGAGTCCGTTCTCTCACGACGGCACCAGGGCCTTAGGCGATCATCAGTGGGAGGGGTATGTAACAAAAACAACTGCACCTTTGACAACGGTCGCAGTTAGTAGCCTCATCAGCCTCATCGGCCTCAACGAAGGAGAGTAGCAGCAAAGCAGAGAAGACAAGCAACCGCAGCAAAGGGCGTATCCGACTCGAGCCCGCCTTGAGGCGGGTATGTCCAAATTCACGGGGATAGGTTTTCCCTTGTGGAAATGGAAGTTTGAGATTGGCATAAATGTGCGAGGCTACCTCGAAATCCTAAAAGGGACCGAGACAACACCCGTTGATGCGACGGTGACAACGCATGCGGCTGACCTTACAGCATGGACGATGAAGAACAACATGGCTCTTGCCATTCTTGTGATGTCCATTAACGAGACTCAACACTCCCACATCACAGGATGCACGTTGGCTGCCAAGGCCTACGCAAAGCTCGCACGCGTGCATCAATGGAATGCCCTAGCAAACCGACTCTTCATCTTCCAAAGGTTGATGTCGATGAGGGTGAGCGAAGGAGAATCGATACCCGCATTTTTGCAGTCATTCAACAACGTGCTGTAGGAGGTCCAGCAAATGGAATGGAATCTCGACTCCAACATGTGTGTCATGATCCTTCTAATGGCACTGCCGGAAAGCTGGGGGTCCTTGATCACCATATTTGGCCATTGGAAGGAGGCAGATCTGTCATATGAGGCTGTCACCGAAAACGTCCGCAACAAGTCCATGCGATGCAGTGGCAGTGAGGCAAACATCTCAGCCTATGCCTCTTGCTTTGGTGGACAAGGTGCAATCTCTCGCTCCAGTCAAGGCAACATCGGAAGCAGTGGCAGTGGAGGGAAAGGCAATGGTGGCAGGAAGAGTTCCAAGAAGCTCGGCAAATGTCACAACTATGGCAAGGCTGGGCACTGGGCTAGGGACTGCCGTAGTCCCAAGAAAGAAGGCGGGAATAAAGGTGGAAAGGAGAAGAAGGAGCTCACCAACATGATGGCTAGGGGGCTGCCCATGAAGGCGGCAGCGATCCTTAGGCCCCGGGCATTTACCCTTGACTCGGGAACCAACCACCACTCATCAAAAGAGAAGGGTGGATTTGTCTCCATGGCCAAATCTGTCATGCGCATCAAGTGTGCAAACGGCGGCGTCGTCCAAGCCATGGGCGAACGGGACAAGGTGATCACGTTCAATGTGAACGGTGCGGAGAAGGCGGTCAACTTTCAAAAGGTGGTATATATGCCCTCCTTTGCAATCAAGTTGCTGTCCATCTCACAAATCACCGACAACAACATGACAGTGGTGTTCACCAACAAGGAGGCCGTGGCCTTAAAAAATGAGGGCATCCAGATTTTTTACACCAAAGACGACCTCATGCTTCAAGTTCCAAGAGTTGATGGCCTCTACGTGCTTCAAACCAAAGTCACCAAGGTGTTGGATGAGGGACTCGCATGTGCCACCAAGACAGTGGCACCAGAGCCAAATGATGCACCACTGGCGACCGTTGCGGCTGCCACATCAACCAAGGACACTCATGCTGATATGTGGCACCAGCGATTTGGCCACGTGGCCAACAGCACGCTGCAGAAGATGCAGGAGCAAGACGTATTCCGCGGAATGGAAGGTTGTACCATGAATCATGGTGAAGGGTGTACATTGTGTGAACCATGCCTCCAAGCGAAGGCAAAGAAGAAGCCGTTTGGGAGAGGAGGTCAACGAGTAGAGCATGTCTTGGAACTGATACACAACGACGTATGTGGACCCTTCTGCATACCGTCTAACGGAGGAAGCAAGTACTTCTTGACCTTCATTGACGGCCAGAGCCGCAAGATGTGGATCTACTTCCTCAAAACAAAGGGAGAGGTCAAGGAGAAGCTCCTCGAGTTTGTCGCCATGATGGAGCGGGAAACGTCTAAGAAAGTGAAGACGCTCCGAAGTGACAACGGGGGTGAGTACAAGACATGGAAGCCTTGGCTCAAGTATCACAGTATCTGCCACGAGCAAACCACCCCTTACAACCCCCATAGCAACGGCATTGCCGAGATGATGAACCAGACCCTGCTCGGCATGGTGCGAAGCATGCTCTTAGATTCTAAGCTCTCACCTCGCTTTTGGACTGAAGCAGCAACAACGGCTTGCTACCTCTTGAACCTCACACCAGCAAACGCCTTGCAAAAGCGTGGAAAGGAGCAAGACAAGCAGCTCAAGACCCCACAGGAAGCATGATCGGGAAAGAAACCCAACGCATCTCATCTGAAGATGTTTGGATCAACTGCATGGGTGAAGATCCAGTCGGGAGAAGGTGGAGGCAAGCTGGACACATGTTCCAGGAAGTGCGTCATGATTGGGTACGACACATCACACAATGCCTATCGGCCTTGGGACCAGGCAGCAGGCACGCTTTTGAGGAGTCACGACGTCGTGTTTGACAAACACACCCTTGAAAAGGGAGAGCTGCTGGACCCGAACCTCGCTCCCAAAGCGGGAGAGTGGATA
The DNA here is from genome assembly GCA_023375785.1 of Penium margaritaceum. Taxonomy (NCBI): domain Eukaryota; kingdom Viridiplantae; phylum Streptophyta; class Zygnematophyceae; order Desmidiales; family Peniaceae; genus Penium; species Penium margaritaceum. Next base: position 18,182 of record SZWC01025596.1, read on the forward strand.
GTGTTTCTTGAGTCCGGAGACCAAGCACCCGACAATTGGCTCGCTTTCCTAGGAGGTGGTGGGAATGGGAGAGTAGCTATGGAGGATGACGCAGCATCTGACATGGACGCGGATACCGATGCATCCGGGGCTTCCGATTCTGACTTGGAGTCTAACGACTCTTTTGACGACGACGACAAACCACCACCTGTGGAAGCACCAGCACCAAAGCAAGAAGCCGAGAACGGCATGTGGGTGCTGGTGGATAGACCCGACAAGGCCCGCGTGGTGGGATCCAAGTGGGTCCTCCGAGTGAAGAAGAAGCAAGACGGCAGCATCGACAAGTTCAAGGCAAGGGTAGTGGCAAGGGGGTTCTCTCAACGCCTAGGCTCCAAGTACGATGAGACGTTCACGCCCGTCGTGACCTTTACCTCCATCCGCTCTCTCCTTGGCATTGCAACCACAAAGAACCTAGAGATACACCAGATGGACGTCAGGACAACTTTTCTTTATGGGAAGCTTGACAAGGAAGAACTGATGGAGGTGCCTGAAGGAGTCAAAGCTCCCAAGGGCAAGGTGTGCAAGTTGGTGAAAGCGCTCTACGGGCTGAAACATGCCCTAAGGATGTGGTACAAAGAGATGGACGGTTTCATGACCAGCCTCTTCTTCGCACATTGCCAGAATGACCCGAGCATGTACGTGTGCGATGATGGGAGAGGGCTGATGCTGGTTGCATTGTACGTGGATGATCTGATCATCTGCTCGTCTTCGGTCGAGCTGCTGGATGAGCTGAAGTCTGACCTCAGCAAAAGGTTCAAGATGAAGGACATGGATCCTGTCGAGTACTACCTCGGGATTGCCATCCACCGCAACCGAGTAGCAGGCACCATCGAACTCAACCAAACCAAATACATTGGTGAGGTACTGAAGCGCTACCACATGGAAGACTGCAAACTTGTCAGCACCCCAATAACGACCGATACAAAGCTGAAGGTCTCCATGTCGCCAAGCAACGAAGCAGAACAAGGGGATATGCAAGACATCTCCTACCAGTCTACCGTGGGTAGCATCATGTACGCCATGGTAGGGAATCGTCTGGACATCTGCTATGATGTGGGACAAGTGAGCAAATTCGTGGCCAATTGTGGGCCACAACATTGGCAGGCAGTCAAGCGCATCTTGCGCTGCCTCGAGAAGACACGTTACATGGGCCTCGTCCTTGGAGACTGAGAAGGAATGGACCCCCTTTGCCTGAAGTGCTACACCGATGCTGACTGGGGAGGAAATCTTGATGACAGGAAATCTACCTCTAGATACGCATGCATCTTGAATGGCGCTGCTATCTCATGGGCGAGCAGGATGCAGGAATGTGTTTCCGTGTCCACGGCTGAGACAGAGTATGTTGCTTTGTCTGAGTTGTGCAAGGAGACCCAGTGGCTACACAGCCTGCTTGGCAAAATGACAGTGCCACAGAAGGACATCACAGTCCTACACGTGGACAACATGAGGGCCATCTCGATGGCTGAAGACGAGATCATCTCCCGGTGAATGAAGCACATCGACATACGTTACCACTACTCATGTGACCTGGTCATGAAGAACGTGGTGGACTTGCAAGACTGTGGAACGAAGAGCATGCTTACTGACTGCATGACAAAGCCGTCGGAGAGCAACTTGCACTATGCATGCATTTGTGGATTCGGCATGAGGAGTGCGGTAGAGGAAGGGCGAGCCCCACGGCATTGATGGAGCCCAGTAAGCGACAGATGGAGAGAGGTGCAAGGGAGAGATTTGTTGAAATAGTATGCACCTTGTCCACTGCCTAGGTGGCTAGGTACACATACAGACAAGGCATGCACTGCTCTATGGAGCACATCCCCTTGGTCCGTTCTTAGATGGGCCAAGAATGCACTGCCCATAATGGGTATGTCCCCTGTGGCTCATCATAGGAACCATACCTTTTTCGCCTGGTTGAATAGGCACTAGAGTCTCAAACGAGAGGTCGTGGGTTCAATCCCGGCAACGGCCGCAATTTTCTTTGTGGCCCCAACTGGGACAGGAAGCTTCTAGGAAGCTTACTAAAGCCTGGCTTGAGGATGACACTTGACGGCCTAAGGACGCACCAAGTAGGACTGTAGGTTGAGGTTGGCTCCAGAGGAGCCACTACAAGCAGAAGCTTTAGCAAAGCTCTGCAAGTATAAAAGCCTGTACCTTGCATGCATCCATCCACAGTTCTTGCCTTTGAGACTCCTCACAGAGTGTCCAACCAAAGGTAGACACTAAAGACCAACATGCGGACTTTGTGAGGTTGCAAACCAAACGAACCTAAAGTGTGGATCCCTCATTCGAGGGTGATATGTTATCTTGGTTGCAATACCAAGAGCGGTTGGCGGCCTCCCATGTCGGGACCCGTTTTCTAGACCATTGCTATCCGGCGCATTGAAAGTGTCGTCTAGTGGAGCCGAGGCACGCTGAGGGCAGTACTCGGTTTGCTAAAGCCTCTTCCCTCAGCCACCTGAGGTGCTTAGCTCCATCGGTGGGCCTCCTTAACAGTCACGCCGATGGCGGTCACTGCCTCTGCAGACACTGCCTGCGTACATATTGTGCTAGATGTGACTGCAGGGTTGTACTTGAAGCCTCATGGTCTACTTAGGGTCCGATTTTCAGATTGTTCATGCACCGTTGTCGCCGGGGTCATTCTAGCCTAGACGCTTCCTGGGTTTAGGTAGACATTGCTTCTTGCTGTCATTTTTCTAGATGACTCTGACGGCACAACTACATTTGGAGTGTGGGTTTTTTGGTATGGTCAAGTTTTCAGGAAAAACAAACTACGCCCGGGTTTGGGGCTGTCAGCTGCCTGGCAGGACTCACCAAGAAAACTCAGCCTGCCAGGAAAACAGATAATTTCATGATTGGTTGGCAACCTGAGTGCAACCTCTACAGAGCTGAGCTAGGCCTACTTCTGTAAGGGGTCCTTCCGTTCCTCTCATTCTCAGTTACTAATCCATTCATTCTTAGTTTTGTCTACCTTTCTCTTGCTAACTTCTCTGAGCTCATTTTTCTCTCACAAGTCTCAGAGTAGCTAGAGGGGGCAGCACGGCAAAGCAATGAGCATGGGGCCATGCCTACTCCAACCATGTTGCAGCCCCGAAAAGCCGCTCTAGAGTAGGTTCCACCTTGGTATCAGAGCCAGAGCGCAGCAGAAGCACCAGATCTGAGTAGCAACAAGGCGTATTATTGGCTCTAGTGGGTGTGGAGGCACCCTCAAGGATGCCTAGCTCTCACTGATGTATGCTACCAGTGTTTGGACAGCCAATGGACACCAATGGTGAAGAGTGTGGAGCACAAGGATCAGGGATGTGAGTGGGAAAAATACGTCGCATTCAGTAGATCTGAATCGAAAGAAGTTTTTGCTACTTAGCATAGTGAGATTATGTCACATCCTTATAGCTGTGATCTAATCTTTCTAATGCATCCAAGCACGCCTAAAATGGAGCAGTAGAGCCCTTGCTACGGCCGTTGAAGTAACCCTTGGTGTAGCCGCCCACCTTCCCTTGCTCACTCGGCAATGGGAGGCGCTTCGATGATGTCTTCGTTGGAGCACCTTTCCTCGCCCAAAGGTCAAGGAAAGTTTCAACCTGGTCAAGGAGGTCCTTATAGTTACCTCATTCATGTCCCTGGTGCATTTGGAGCCCATTAGGAAAGAACTCGGATCACTGGTGGTGGATTATCCCGTCACCCATGGCGGGTACCAGATTCCACCCGCCCGATTTTCGGGCTAGGCTAACCTTCTCAATACTCACTCAAATTGAGTGATTCAAAGCTCGATTCTGCATGGAAAAATCCAAGAAATCCAAAACTAAAGTTAGATAAGGTGTTCAATGACTCCTCAGTGGTCGAACCAGGGATTGCCATCAATGGCACTCATGGCAAGGGGCACACCATGTCAACAATCTCCCCCTTGCACCGCAGCCTTGATGCCCTGTCCTTGGAACCTGTAGCATTTTTAAGCTTCACAACGCAGATCAAGCTCCATGTAGCTCACGATGTGCCTGTCTTTGGACTGTACCTTGGTTATGTCATCAGCGGGCATGCGCTTAGTGTCACAATGCACAATAGCTGCATCTCCCTTCGCCACCAAGTCCCGCGCGTAGTGATGCCGGATCTTAATATGATTGGTCCTCTTGTGCAACACCGGGTTCTGGGTGAGGCTGATGGTAGTCATATTGTCCACATTGAGTATCGTTGGCTTCCTTTCCGGCACACCGATCTCCTGGAGCGGCCACCGCAACCACACCGCCTCCTTTTTGGCTTCCGCGACCGCAATCTACTCCGCTTTGGTGCTGGACAGTGCCACGCAGTTTTGCTTCTTGCTCGCCCACAAAACTGCTACACCACCAAGCACAAGCACATACCCTCAATGTTGATTTTCTGTCATCCACATTACCAGTCCAGTTGGCATCGGAGTAGCCGATCAACTCGAGGGAGTCGTCATGCGCTCTCCCTCCAAACACGAGCCGTGACTGTTTTGTCGCTTTGAGATAGCGGAGGATCCGCTTCACCGCTTGCCAATGCAGCGGCCTGGGGTTAGCAACGTAGCGGCTCACTTGGCCCTCCGTGAAGGCCAGGTCGGGCCGTGTTGCCACCATGGCGTACATGATGCTCCCCACAGCGGACTGGTATGGCACACCTGCCATCTCCTCCTTCTCCTCGTCAGTGCTCGGCCTCATACTCGAGCTCAGCTCACATGTGGTGGTCATGGGTGTGCCGATGGGATTGTACTCCTCCATGTTGTAGTGGCAGAGCACCTCTTGCATGTACTTTGACTGCCCCATCTCCAGCATGCCTGCCTTGCGGTCCCTCTTGATGGTGACGCCGACGTAGTACTAGAGCTTGTCCATGTCGGTCATTTTGAACCGACCGCCCAGTTGCCGCCTCAGGTTCACCAACTCCTCCATGTCCAATGACACAAGGATGAGGTCATCCACGTAAAGGACCAGGATCTGGTGCAACCCCGGCTGCTTCCGCACGTACACGCTCTGATCCCCTTCGCAGCACTTGAAGCCAAGCTCGGCCATGAAGCCGTCCATTTTCAGGTGCATGAGTGGCGCTTGGTTCAGTCCGTAGAGCGCCTTGCAGAGCCGGCACACCTTCCCTGGCGTCGCATCCACCCCCTCCGGCACCTCCATGAGGACCTCCTTGTCCAGGTTGCCGTTGAGGAACACGGTTTTCACGTCCATTTGATGAACTTCATAGTCGCGCCCCGACGCCACCGAGAGGATGGAGCGGATGGAGGCAATCTTCGCCACCGATGCAAAGGTCTCATCGTAGTGTACACCCTTTTGTTGGGCGTATCCCTTCGCAACCAGCCGCGCCTTGTACCGCTCCACCTTCCCCTCCTTGGTTAGCTTCTTCTTGAAGATCCACTTGGATCCGATTATTTTTGCGCCCTCTGGCCTGTCGATCAGCTGCCAAGTGCCGTTCTCTTCATGGGAGGCGAGCTCAGATTTTGTAGCTCCCTCTCACTCAGCCCCATACTTCTGCTGCAACGCCTCCTTGACGGTCTCGGACTCCTCTTGCACAAAAAATGACCGAGTGAACCCAGACCAGATGCCCTCTGCGACATCGTAACGTTTTGCCGTCCTCCTTGCGCGTCCACTCCTTAGGGGCTGTTGCTATTGAGGCTGCTGCTGCTGCTGCTGCCGTTGGTGCTACTACTGCTGTTGTTGCTGTCTTCTCGCAGTGCCACTTGCACTTCTGGCCTGCTCCCCCTCTCTCGGGGACCGTGGAGATGCGGGCTCACTCCCCGCCTCCTTGTTCAGCTCCACTGCTGCCGGCGCTTTGGACTCATTGTCCGACTCAGCTGAATACAAATCGGCTGCTTCCCCATCCCCCGGATGGTTCTCGCCGGTTGGAGTTCCTCGGACGTCACCCTCTTTTGCATCCTCTGGTGTCTCCCCCTTGAGGAGTGGCAGCCACTCCACTCGACTGGAGAGACCCGTGTCCTTTTCTGTCCAACGGCTGTCCTCATTGAACGTGACGCCGTGACTCTTCACGATCGGCTGCCTCCGTGGGTCAAAGAACCGGTATGCCTTGCTCCCGCTCTCCTATCCGACAAAGATGCACCGGCGAGTCCGCGGGTCCAACTTGCCCCGCCCCTCCCGTGCCTGCACAATAGCATGTGCAACACAACCAAACGTGCGGAGGTGTGCCATAGTTAGCTTCCTTTCGCTCCACACTTCTTGTGGCGTCTTCCACACCTTGGACTCCGTGTCTTTTAGCGGCTTCATTGACGTTAGGTTCATGATGTACGCCGCTGTCCATGGCGCCTCTCCCTCTCCCTAGTACCGCTGCGCGAGGCCGGCATCGCTCAACATGGACCGGACCATGTTGAGGATGGTGTGGTTTGCCCTCTCGGCAACGCCGTTCTGCTACAGAGAGTGTGGCGTAGATTTCTGCCACGCGATCCCCTTGCTCTTCATCCATGCTGAGCAGCCCTCGTACTTGCCGCCATTGTCCCTCGGGAATGCCTTCACCTTCAACCCCGTTTGCCGCTCCACTGTCTCCACAAACTCTTGCATGCAAGACATGATGTCACTCTTCGTCTTGATGATGTGCGGGTAGAGCTTGCGGATGTGATCGTCGATGGAGGTCACAAAGTAACGAGCGACCCCGATGGAGCTCTCGAATGGTCCACACACGTCAGTGTGAACCACCTCCAACTTTGCCGATGCATGCGTCCCTTTGCCATCAAACGGCTGCCGTGTCACCTTACCCACCACGCATGGCTCACACACGGTATTCCTGGCTGCGTCAAGGCTCTTGACCTCAAGACCCCGCATCACTTCCTTCTTTGCCATGTCCCTCATAGTTAAGGGAGCGATATGGCAGAGACGGTGGTGCCATAGGTCCAGGTTTCCTTCATCCTTCGTCACGAGGTTGACGGCGTCAGTCCTTGCCGCATCGGCAAGAACCTTGATACGAAGAAGGTACAGGTCCTCCTCCCTCTTGCCACGTGCAATCAACTTGCCATCCCCCTCCTTCTGGATGATGGCCTATTTCTTGTTGAAGAGTACCTTGAGCCCCTTGTCAGTAAGGCGGCTCACTGACAGCAGATTTTCTCCAAAGTTGGGCATGTGGAGCACGTCGTAGATGGTGCACATAATGACTTTCCCGTTCACCACCGACTCGATGCAAACATTACCTTTGCCCGCAGCCAGCTCTGTTTTGCCGTTGGCCATTGTCATGCGCTGGTCGGTGGCGCCGTAGGTGATGAATGCCCCCCAGTTGCATTATGTGTGGCGGCCTGATCCGGATTCGATCACTGTGACGTCGAGATCTGTCAAGTCGGTAGACTCCCTGGCCATCATGGCTTGGGCGTTCTTCTTCCCATCCTTCCTAGGCTGGTCCGACTTCTTGTTGGGGCAATTGCATGCGTAGTAGCCTTGTTTGCCACAGTTGTCGTACTCCCCCTCGTTGTCACCTCTCTTGGTGCTCTGCTTGGCACCCTTCTCCTTCCTGCCTCCCCCTTCACCTTGAGGGCGGATGGCATAGGCAAACTTGACGTTGCCCCACTCTCTCTTCCACCACGCCGCGTCCATTCATTGCGGACGTACTGAGCCACCTTCGGGTACTTCAGCTAATCGGCGGACCAGTCGCCCACGACGGTGACCATGTTACTCTAACTGTCCAGCAAGGCTAGAAGGAGGATCATGGCTTGCAGCTGAGGGTTGACCTTCCATCCGGTGGCTACGCACTCAGAAGTGAGGAACTCAATCTGCTACAGGATCTCCATGATGTCGTCACCTTTGTTGGCTCGGAGGGTGACGAGCCTCTTGAAGATGAAGAGATGGTTAGCAAGCTTGGTAGACTGGTAAATGGCACAGAGCTTCTTCCAGGCCTCCGCGGCCTCCATGCATCCTTGAATGAGTGCGCGCTGCGGCGGGGCTAGCGCTAACACCAACAATGCAAGCGCCTTCTTGTTGCGCTTCTTGTACTTTTCCACTTCCTCCGGCGTTGCGGTATCCGGAGGGGTAGTCTCTTTACCGTTGACCAGCTCAAGCAGGACTTTGTCATCGAGGTAGACCTCAAACTCTCACCTTCATAAAGGAAAGCCGTTCTCGTCAAACTTGAAGACGACGCCGATGCTCTCTTGCTCGGTCGTTGCCATGGCGTGCGGCGGCAGCGTGAATGTTGAGGAGCTAGGGTCCTTAGAGGCACGAGGGCCCAGAAATCTTTGTTGACTCTAGTGGGTGTGGAGGCACCCTCAAGGATGCCTAGCTCTCACTGATGCACGCTACTAGTATTTGGGCAGCCAATGGACACCAATGGTGAAGAGTGTGGAGCACAAGGATCTCGGATGTGAGTGGACAGAACACTCATAGTGAGATTGCATCAGATCCTGATAGCTTGTGATCTAAGCTTTCCAATGCATCCAAGCACGCCCAAAACAGAGTAGTAGAGCCCCTACTACGGCCGTTGAAGTAGCCCTTGGTGGAGCCGCCCACCTTGCCTTGCTCGCTAGGCAACGGGAGGCGCTTCGACGATGTCTTCGTCGGAGCGTCTTTCCTCGCCCAAAAGTCAAGGGAAGTTTCATCCTGGTCAAGGAGGTCCTTATAGTTACCTCATTCATGCCCCTGGTGCATTTGGATCCCATTAGGAACGATCTCGGATCACTGGCGGTGGATTATCCGGTCACCCATGGAGGGTACCAGATTCCACCTGCCAAGCACCCGATTTTTGGGCTAGGCTAACTTTCTGAATACTTACTCAAATTGAGTGATGCAAAGCTTGATCCTGCATAACAAAATCCAATAAATCCAAATCTAAAGTCAGATCAGGTGTTTGACCACTCCTCAGTGGTCTAACTAAGGATTACGATCAACGGCACTCATGGCAAGGGGCACACCATGTCAACACGTAGAGGTCCCAGTCAACACCGGCTGTCCGAGAAATGTGCCCGTGGAAGGGAAACGCTGCCGAAAGTTTTCTGGAGGAGTTAATCCGCCATGTGGCATCGTCAAAATGCTCCCAATGCGGGAGAAATGCTACCATTTTTTTTGGTGGCAAAACAGACATTGCGACGGAGATAGCGTTGGTGGACTCGTGGCAGCGAACCGACAGATGACGCCTTGAAAGCACCGATGTACACGGCAATGGCGCCACTAGGAAGGGAAGTCCCTTGCCAAGTCTCCCTTCCCTTATTTTCCTTGCTGCTTCTGCCACTGTAGCAGGAGCACTCGCAGCAGCTACAACAGCAATAGTAGCGTAGCTGTAGTATCCACAATATCAGTTGCAGCGGTAGTCGCGGCAACAGCCATAGAGCAGCAGCAACGAAGGTGCAGCAGAGCCGCAGCCATGACAGCACCAGCAGTTTAGCCGGGGCTGTTGCATCAGCAGCCAATGCAGCAGCCGTAGCAGTAGCAGCACTATAATAGCTGCGATTGCAATTGCAGTTGCAACAGCAGCATAACAGCTATAGCAGTGCAGTAGCTGCACTAGCAGCCGTAGTAGCAGCAGCCGCAACATCAGCCGCAGCAGCAGCAACATCTGCGACTGTCGTAGTAGGAACAGCAGCAGCAGTGGTGGTACAGTAGCAGGTGCAACAGCAGCAGAAGCAGTGCATCGGCTGCTACAACATCAGCAGAAACAACAACGACAGTGTAGTAGCAGATGCAGCAGCAGCAACAGTGCGGTGGCTGCGGCGTGAGAAGCAACTCGTTGCTGATGTGAGCACCCGTAAGCCGCTTCTGATGTCACTATGGACGTCCCTGCTAACGTCACCACCGACATCAGCAAGGAAAAAAACCCCTAAACTCAAATGAGGGCCATGGGTGAAAGCCCCATTCAAGAGGGGTCCTTCTCTGTTAGAGGACCCATTGGTCCCCCTTTCTTGTAGTAGCTGCGATAGTTGTAGCAGCAGTAGAGGCAACAGGAGCTACCGCTGCAACAGCAGCTACTGCTGCAATAGCAGCGGCTATCGCTACCACCCTAGTAGTAGCATCATCAGACGCGCCAGCAGCTACAACAAGAGCAACAATTGCCGCTACAGTAATAGTAGCCCATGCTACCACCTTTGTAGCAGTAGCAGCAATAGCAGAACCAGTAGCAGCAACAATTGTAGCATGAACAGCATGAGAAGCAATAGTAGTAGCAGCAACAGCAGTAGCACCAACAGCAATAGCAGCAGCAGCAGCAATAGAAGCAATAGTAGCAGCAACAGTCCCAAGGCTTCGTCGATGGCCCCGCTAGCTCGCCAGACCCCCCAGCTGTCATTTGCCATAATCTTGCCATACTAATGCAGCAACTTGTAGTGTTGAGCCTCTGATACCACAGACCCACACGAGCGCCGCGCCGCCCTTCCTTCCTCCTAGGCATGCCAGTCCCGTTGTTTCTGCCGTGATGCATTACTTGGTGTAGTAGTAGACCCACTGCCAGTGGCAGACTGTGACTTCACTCCTTGGCCCTACTCTGGCTGCAAGCCATAGGCCAAAGGACTTTGAGACCCTGCCCCCGCCACTCCATGGCGGCGAGTAGTTCCAGAGCTGGGAGCTCAGCTTTTGCATCTGGGCACAGGGTGAAGGCCTGTGGCCGTACTACACTCTCCTGTTTGATCCCTCTCAGGCTAACCAATTGCATGATGCTGGTCGCGCCATACACGCTCTTGTCCCGGTCGCCCCTCTGGTTGTACACCTTGTCATCGAGCCCTTTTTCAGTGACTTCACAATTGGCGGGACTCCAGACCCCGAAGCCCCGTGGCACGTCCTGACGTAACCCCATTGTCTCTCTAGCGAGGCCAAGACCACCCGTCTACTCAGGGAGTTCAACCACCTACACATGGGGGAGACTGAGTTGGTCACCTCCTACTGGCAGCAGGCGGAGGACATCCTCCGCCGCCTAAGTGACGCTGCTCCACCCCCTCTTGTGGCATTCCTGACCATCATGATGGATATGAGGGTGCCTAAAAGTGACAGAAATAGGTTGCTCACTAAAAATCATATCTCTGCGTAGAGGGTATTTTATAGGCTCCAACACAATTTGCGGAACTCAATTTGGAGTCCGTTTGAGTGAGATATGGATTTCTCGACTTTGAAGATCATGTGTCGGATTTAAGTGACGACCTGAGTACTTTCAGCACAAAGGGCGGCAGAATTATTGATTACGACGACTAAGAGCGGCTTTCAAGGAGAAAAACCGGCTAGAGAAACTCCAAGAGACTTCAAGGAAGGAGCAGTTCATGATTATTGACCGTGCAGGTTGTGTGAGACATGGTTTTCATGTGTGACAAAGTGACTGCCGCTCAACCCACTAGGCAAGGAGAGTGTGCTAGAGGATCAATTCTGACAGAGTGCATCTCAGTGCTCCCTTGGCCAAATGAGGTATATAAGGGCTTGTTAGAAAGCTGTGATCATTTTCTTTCTTATAAAAGAGTCGATTCAGAAGTTTGCATTCTCTGTAAACCTACATTCACTTCCATGATTTTTGTCTGTGCAACGAGGAACTCCCTCTCACAAATAGTTGGTCCTGCGTAGGTGGCTCTTGGTGAGCCTGATCACCTCCCTGAGTGCTGCTCCAGTTTCCATGAGTGGTATCAGAGCTAGAACAAGGCTTCGCCTCATCCTTGGGGTATTCCTTGTACTCTGTTGTGTGAGAGAGTCGTTTGGGGACTCAACGTTGCATGACCATGGAGGCATCCGCTTCGGTGGTGGCCGGCGTCAACATCGCCAAGTTTGAAGGCAAGAAATTCTTCAACTGGAGTGACAACATGAAGATGGTGCTGATGAAGAAGGATCTATAGAGCCAGGTGGATGAGAAGGAGAAGGAACAAGAAGAAGGCTTCGTCTCTCATGATGAGACCCATACCTATTGCGAGAAGCGTGACTGCGCCCTCGCCACCATCTACCTTTACCTCGCCGAATGGCAGCAACTCCTCATTCGTGGCATCCTCACACCAAAGGATGTTTAGAAGAAGCTTGATTCTATGCATGAATTCAAGTCAATTCTCATGAACATGCAGCTGCACTATCGCTTTCACACTGTGAAGATGGATGAGTCCGGATCCATGTTTGACTACATCAATATGGTGAAGTCTCTCTCTGACCAGCTTGCTGCGATTGAGGACCCTGTTAAGGATCATGTGCTCATGCTAACCATCCTCTATAGCCTCTCTGGCAGGTACAATCCTCTTATTCTTGCCCTGGACCAGCGTGCAACAAACTCTCCCTCAACGATGTGGAGGAGAGCCTGCTCTTTGAGGAGGAGCGGCGCAAGGGAGAGGAAGGCAGAAGCGGACTGGACATTGCTCTCATCACCAACTCTGGTCATGGGAGTGGTGTTGCACCAACCAGGGGCAACAGCAAAGTAGGAAAGAAGAAGGGGTACTGCCAGTACTACAAGAATCCGGGCCATTGGGCGCACAAATTCCGGAAGAAGAAGGCGGACCTTGCGGCTGGAATGGGAGCGAGAAAGCAGTCCGACGCTTCCGCAAAAGCAGCAGATTGGGAAAGTGGATTTGTGACCACCATCCGGATCTTGCACGTCTCCAAAATAACTACCTTGTTTTGGATCATCGACTCGGGAGCCATGCGGTACATGACTTGTTGCCGGGAGTAGCTCGACGTCTACAGTGCCATTAGCCTCGTCGGGTGTACATGGGAGATAATCATATGCAAATGGTGGTTGGGGAGGGTGAGATTGTGTTTTGTGCGTCCGTTGAGCGTAGGCACGTGGAACGTCGTGTGAAAGGAGTACTCCATGTGCTGGGGCTGGCAGCTAACCTCCTTTCTGTCTCATCTCTTATCTTTGAAGGTATCCAGGTTTGCTTTGAGAATGGTGGCTGCACCATCTCTACCCGTGCAGGCCATGTACTTATAGAAACAGATAAGGAGGACAGACTCCACCATCTCTATGTGGCATCGGAGAAGGAAGCTGACTCAACGTTGGCGGCGAGAGAGGGAAAACATGACATCGGCCTGTGGGA
>SZWC01025597.1:14149-34478 GCA_023375785.1 Penium margaritaceum
TGCTGCTGAGTCGTGCATGACTGTGCTGATGCAGAGCGGTCCCCGCTTCTGGCTTTGCATGTGGCTGATGACTCGTGCATGCATGCTGTGACACAGTGCTGTGTCACGCATGCATGCGTTGATGCAGAGCGGTCCCCACTCTGGGCCTTGCATGCTGCTGCTGAGTCATGCTGATGCAGTAGCTGATGCAGGGCGGTCCACACTGCTCAGTCAGGTGTAGCCCCACCCTGACTGGACCTAGCCCAGAACCCAGCAGTGCGTAGTCGCACTGCACAGCTGCTGACTCGTCTGGGTCAGCAGGCATGCACAGCCCTGCTGTGCATGCAGCACACAGTATTTTACAGCTCTAGGGTCCATTCCCCCCTTGGACCTAGATGCCAGAATTAAATCTGGCCTGTACAAGCGGAGAAAATCTCCGCCGTTGAACCCGGGAATTTTTGAGAGAAAATTCCCTAACTTCTTGCAGGCTCCTCCGATTCTGAAACCGACTGCGCCAGCTCGACCAGAAAAATAGGCGCAGTAATCGTCACCTCCAACATAGGCTACTTTGATCGTCACCGAGAGGCATCGCAAAACATCTTGGCCGCGTGCGATGCAAACCTACTCTTCACCTACGTGGCGGTTGGATGGAAAGGATCCGCGAATGCTGCACGGATGTTTCGGGATGCCTTACAACGGAGACTACGCATACCACAAGGCTAGTTCTTCCTTACCGATGCCGGCTTCCCCGAGGGCCATTGCCTTATGACGCCATACCGCGGGCGCCGTTATCACCTATCAGATTTTTTCAGAAACCAACTTTGACCACAAGATGTGGAGGAGCTCTTCAACCACCGACACGCGTCGGGGTGCTCCATGATTGAAAGGGAATTCGACATTCTCAAGGGTAAGTTTAGCATTCTACGTGCCATGCCCACCTACGACATCAACGGAGATCATCCTTTCATACTTCATCATGCACAACATCGTCACATGTATGCACCCTTTTGAGGAAGAAGGGGAAGGTACTCAAGGGGTGGTTCCATTAGCACAAGAGGATAGTACACAATGTGCACGACCATTGGCCGGTGGGTGTGGTCGCATGCAAAACATGTGTCATGACATTGCACGTGCCATGTGGCTAGATTATGAACAATGGTGTTCGGAGGCTCAACATGATGATGAGTAGAAACACATTGTACAGTTTTAAAGAATTCACCTTTGCACTTTCGGCTTGTGTTTGAGCATTCACATGGATTGCATACATTCCACGGTTTTAAAACAGTGACCTTTTCACATTCGGATTGTGTGTGCCCATGAATTGTTCACTTCTACATTCCATTGTGTAAAAAGAATGAACCTTTGCCAAATGAATTGCAATCCAGAAGAATGTGCAATTGCATGCATAATCAATGATTAAATATAAGTCCACAAGTCACAAAGTACACACGGGGACAAACCACACCCATGAAATGCCTTCACCACATAGCAAATTGTCTACTCACGCCGTGTTGTTTACGGCAACCTCCTCAACATACTCTTCCCCCTCCTCTTCCTCCTCTTCCTCTTCCTCTTCCTTGCCTTCCTCCTCTCCCTCTTCCTCCTCCTCCTCGCCATCGTCCTCTTCAACCACACGCTTGCACTTTGCATTCTTGTCTTTTGTTGTCTCTCCCGCGGAAGAGCCACTTCCGTTACTTCCATTATCATAGTTGGCAAGGGTTTTGGCACTAACGGGCTGTCCACTACCAACATGGACCACACGGTCTCCTCTCGGAGTTCCCCCTTAGTGAACACGTACATGGGCAAATCCACGGAGTTCTCACAAAGCTTTGGGAGGAACTCACGTTTCAAATCCTTCTGAATGTAGGGGTCATCTTGGACCAACACCACCGCTTGGTCAAAGATAGACCGCGACCCACCCGCTTGAGCAACTTGAAAACTAACATGCCCCGCATGCTTGGCAATGAGCTCAACCTTCTCAAGTTGTTTGTCAATCATGGCCCTCCTATCACTACCACCGCTCACCTCACTCTTCAATGGATTTTTGCATGCCTTCTCCACCTTGTCCTTCACCGTAGGCATTACGAAAATTTGCTCACCCGTTGCCTTATCATCGCAGAAGAGCTTGGTTGAGACGTCGTACCACGGGATCCGCTTCCCCTCAAGTTGGTTGATCACACATAGATGAAGAGTACGGAGTTGCCTCTAACTCTCCAGCTCAAGTTCAAGACGCCACATGGTACGGTTGAGTGGCTTGCCCATCAATCGGGCCACGCCAAATGCGATCTTCCACACCCGCATGATGTTGTCCATGCGGTTGAGGACTTGCGTGGTGCTCACGGCCGCGTTGACGCCGATGGCGCGACCCACCATCGGTGTAGTTGCGGCTTGGAGCTTCACCATCCACCCAAGCGTTGGGCAAAATTCGGAGACGTGGTCAACCGCAGGGGCTAGGAGTGCCATGTTGCGCTCCGTTGTTGTAGGACACCTGGTTGACGCGGTAGCGAACAGCAACACTGCCACAGGAATGGAGTCCACTGGCGTCGCGGACTGCGCGAGAAGCCGGTCAGCCTTGAGCTCGACAGTAGTCAAGGGGGAGGTGCACGGTGGGGCGGCGTTAGTTCTGAGCGCGAGTGCATGAACTCGGGCAACGGCACGTCAAAGCACGTTTGGCACAAATCCGCTGCGAATGGCAGAACTGGGTATGGTGTGCCGCCCGGGTTGTAGGTTGTAGGTCCCCACCAAGGAGACCGGTTGTAGTGACTACCGCCCTCATTGGTTGGCGAAACCTGCCTCGACCATGGGCGGGAGCACTGACTGGAGCAAAAGAAGTTGGTGGCGGAAGGCACCAACAGCTGTAGAGGGGAGTGTGCGGATCAACGGAATGCCATATGCGGACGGAGTGGCAGAAAAAGGCGTACCGACGGAGGAGACGTTGTGGTCCATGGTGGAGTGGTGGAGTGTTGACTGACCCGCAATGTTGCCAAGTAACAAGTGTAGGGGGTCGAAGCACATGAAGGCCAGAGCGGGGCGGGGGTAATGCGACTAGCGCTTAACGGCGCTCCAAATGAAGGTCGAGCCACATTTGGCAAGTCAAACTTAAAAGCTCTCAAACGGTTGAAACCACCCAATTTTGATGCAATTCGTGAGGCACTTGATCACTACCATCGGCCCGCTCATTTTCTTCAATCGACAATTTAACCTGAGTATTACGTGGCCACCGTAGAACTCTGCGGCGGAAAGGTTTTGCTCCTAAAAGTGCCTTTGCGGCGGCCTCGGCATGCTACAGAAATATGTGAAAACAAACATAGATAATCGGGAGGATCCCTGCCTCCTCCGCCGTAGACCTTCCAACGACGGTAGTCTTGCAGTGGCTTTTTTTTTGCACGAGCCACATTTGACCGCATACGCCTTGCAATGCCATGTCAGCTCGCAACTCCAACCTTACCGCCCGCGCCTTCTCTGTCGTGCCGCAAACTGACGAGTGTGGACCAACGCCAAACTTACGAACTCTCAAACGGTTGAAAGCACCAGATTTCGATGAAATTTGTGAGGCACTAGATCACTGCCATCGGCCCGCTCGTTTTAATCAATCAACAATTTAACCTCAAATTTAAGTGGCCACCGCAAAACTTTGGGGCGGAAAGTTTTTTCTCCCAAAATTGCCTTTACGGTGGCCTCGACATTCGTAGAACTGGGTGAAGACATGCATAGCCAATTGGGGGGATCCTCGCCTTCTCCGTCGTGGACCTGCAGACGACGGTAGTCTTGCGGAGACCGCTTTTGCTTTTTTCACGAGCCACATCAGATCGCATACGCTTCGGAACGCCATGTCACCTCGTAACTCCAACCTTACCGCCCGCGCCTTCTCTGACGTGCCGCAAACCGGCAAGTGTGCACCAACGCCTCAAGGCGTCCACGTGAAATCGTGTTTCTTACGGGCCGTGGTCCTTCATCGCTGATGAACTTGGGGAAAGTTTCCACATACCGTAGTGATTTATAATTTTGATTTTTTTGTTGACATGTTTTTCATGATCCTTAATTTTGATGAAAAATAACCGGATTGAAATTGATTCATGTTCTCTCTAAAGTCGTTCAAAACCAGGGCCATGGTCTCTTACATTCGGTGATGGGGCCAACTCAATAACTCCCTGATCCATGATTTCGGCGATCCTCCTATCAGCAACGGTAGCTTGTAGCGCGCGCACGCACGAATTACTCGTACTAACGGTCAGTGCCGTTTGGTTTTGCCACCTATAACAGTCAACAACATTGCTGCTATTGCCGCTGCTCTCGTGTCGAAAGCGCACTGAAGTATAGCAGTGGTTCAGTGCGCTCTCGACACGAGGGGGCCCTCACATTAAATGAGAGGCACACATAGGTGTGGGATTCATTCACTACCAGCACCAACAGCACTAACAACCTACTCATGTCCTCCTACTTTCAGTCTACAAGCATGGACCGCTTCTTGAAGGTGGTTTTGCCGGAGGAACGCGCTCGCCGTCTACACCATGCAGCGCGTCAGGGCCCTCTGCCACGTCCAGTTCCACCCAAGCAACATGTTGGTCGACCGCGCAAAGTTCTAACGCTGACCGTCGATGACTCCATGGACGCCCGTGCTTCACCTGCCTACGTCGGCACCTACGTGGACGACAAGGAAAAGGCACCCGCAACGGACAACCCATTGACGTTGCCCGCAGGTGTGCCTCTCGTAGCGTGCATGGAGAACTCTACGCAACGCACCCTGACGCCTCCAACGCCTACCACTTCATGGCACGATGCTCCTCCACGCGTCTTAAAAAACTATGCTCTTGGTGCTTCGTCCTCCTCGTCCGCTCTTCCCTTGGAGGCCACGCGTGTAACTCCACCACTGGCTGGCGAGCCTAGCCCTCGTTACCGTCTTTTGAGCGAGGAGAAGGGGAAGGCGCCCTTGGCTGGCAAACCCGGTCGTCACTCCGGTCTCGCGAGCGAGGACCAGGCCGTGCCTACTTCAGACCTGCCATCTTCCCTCCGTCGGTCCGAGCAAACTGTTGCTCTACACGGTTAGCCAATGAAAACGACAGCCCTGTCTGCCGGTCGCACGACCACACCAGACTTGTCTGACGTGGACAGCGGTTACTCGTCATCGTCATCGGAGGAGCAGTCGAGTGATGACAGCAGCGACACCGAATGTAATGCCCTCTACATTTCACAGGGCACGAAGACCACATCCGTTGCGTCGAGTGGAAGTTCCGTCACTTCCAAGAAAAGGGGCAAATATTGTGACTGGTTTGGTAGCGGTCACTTTCATACCATTTTTCGTGTTTAAAAATCTCAACCGTTGGCGTATGCCACGGTCATGCATCTCAGACGTACGTTCAAGACTCCAGATGGATTTTTTGTTTTTGATAGACTTGCTCCGAGTACTGTTTCTAGATGGGTTGTGGATGGGACCAAGGTTTTGATGAGACAGTACGAGGGAGTTGTTTTGGTTGCAATTGTATCTGCGCCATCCACACCATTTAGCAAGAAGAAGCGGAAGCATGGCTACCGAGGGAAGCAAGCTTGGCTTGCCGAGCACCCATCGATCGTTGATGCAATCTGATCAACGCTCGAGGAGGCTCGGAAGGCTGGGCACGTTCTGAACTCGAAGGTCACACGCCGTGAGATCCGCGGGGTGATGGCAAGGCACGCTCCAGATCAACTAGAAATTCTTGGCAAACGCGCGTTTGCTCGTTTATGAGTACTGAAATTTGTGCGCACAGTGATGGGCTGGTCGTGGAGGAGCGGGACAAGTGCTGCCCAGAAGCTGCCAGAAGACTTTGAAGAGAAGATTTTGACGTTCCATTGACGTGCAGCTTGCATTGCGACACTTTATCGCATCAAACCCTTCCTCGTCATCAACAGTGACCACACGTCCATTCAACTGCTACCGACTGTCGGCCACACGTACGCACCCCGAGGGAGCAAGGACATCTCCATCGTGGGACTCGAGGGAAAGAGGGCAATAACCGCCCTCGTGGCCTCCACGATGACCGTAGACTTGCTCCTCATGCCGCTGATCTTCGGTGGAAAAACAGCGCGCTCGATCCCACGTGGCGAGCACGCTGCAAAGGTGACCGAGGCTGGATGGAACCTGACGTGTAAGCCCTCCCATTAGGCAAACTTTGAAACGACAAAAGAGTGGGTGTGTTCAATTGTTGTTCCGTACTACAAACGGACTTACGCAGCACCTGGTTTCTACGAGGGCGAAGAGTGCCTCCTCCTCTTCCTCGACACCTGGTGTCCGTATTGTAGCGCGTCCTTCCAGCTCTGGCTAAAGGACAACTTTTGGTACATGCATACCGTGTACATCCCTGCACGATGCACGGGCAAAGTGCAACCCACGGATGTGGGCATCATCCGTCCGCTAAACAAATGGAAGAAATGTTCTCGGTGTGGGGTACCGAGGATAGCCGTGAGGGTGCCAGCATGAACATCGACATGAAGGAAATAAAAGAACTGGCATGTGCATGATTTTACAATGCATGGCAGTACATTCATGATGAGGAGCCCATGGTGAAAAACGCATGGACTCGTACTAACTTCACACGTGTGTTTGATCCTATATTCCAGAGCGAGGACGCTCCGTATGCGGGTCAGCTCTTGTTTCTCGATGAGCCCATGGAGGAGGAGGAGGAGGTGGTGTGACATGTATGATTTCTTTACCATGTTCAAAGTTCAATTTCAAATCCTGTCTTTCCATGTTCGAGTGTTTTAATTCCATTCTTCTCTGTAAGTGAATATGGACTACACACGTGTCGGTAGCGATAAAGCAAAAATCAGTGTTCGGAAACAAACACACTCGGTGTTCCACGAAGGTGAAGTCTCGTTGAATGGTTTTTCTCACAAAGTACAACGTTAGTGAACATAAAACCAAGACCAAACAGAATACAATAGTGCCACACACCCAAAAATGCAAAACTCCTGCATAGAATCTTAAAGTTGACGAATTAATTTTCAAATAATTTTGTGTACTCTATTAATTCGATCAAAAAGAAAAAGTCAACAAAAACCGTCGACACCCCAAAATGTTAACATCAAAATCAAGAATCAGTAGGGTACCGCGCAATTAAACAGGGGTTTTTTCCCAAGCCCCTAGTTCATCAATCACACTTTTTTATCTATCACAATTTCTTATTCTTCCGCTACGAATGTCATGCTTTCTGAGTTTTTATCATGATAATCCACATATTTGTTTTGTGATCACGACACCCCACGTGGGGAATACAAGAGGTAACTATACATCCCAAAACAAGGGAATTTTGTAGAATACAAGACAGACGCGAGTCCCTAGGACTTGCACGTAGGCATTACTGTCATTGCTTTCGTGGCCCACCGTGGGGATACTTCTAGAGAAGATGCGCAGACAGGAGAAGGGGGGAATTGAGGGAGGGGGTGGGAGGTTGACTTCTCGAAGCGCTTGGAATGCAATGGTAACCTTCACACCAAATAAGAAGGCATCATTTGCTTTGGTTCTTTAGACTTTGTGAAGTATTGCCGCTAAGTAGAGTGAGCAAAGCAATTTCCACCGCCTAGAACCAGTACACATAAAAGCATTACCTATAACTACTTTTTGCACTTCAACCATACGAGATATTTACCAAAATGAACTAGTTTCCTTCTCAAATTAGTAAGCACGTCATTGTATGTTAATGTTTTGCTTTAGTTTTCATATGATTTTATGTCTTGAGTAGTACTTTTCTCGCATATCTCATGTGCAAAAACTAGTTCTAAGTAACGTAAAAATCTACGTACTACTTCTACGCGGTGGAAAACGTTTTGCTCACTCAAACTAGCGAAAACACTTTGTAAAGTCATACAAGCTGAAGCAAATGACCCTTTCTTTTGTGGTGCAAATGTTACCATCGCATTCCAAGCGCATCGAGACGCCAACCCCCGCACCCCACCTCCCCCGATTACCCCCCCTCCTCCCATCCGTGCACCTTCTCGATAAATCACCATGGGGTGGGCCATGAAATTAATAAGAATACTACGCATGTAAAAGTATTGGGTACTCCTTCATGTCGGATGTTTAATAACAAAGCCCCTCATTTGTGGAGTATACAGTGACGTATTATATTCCATTTGTTGCATATTGTGATTACACAAAACATTCGATGGCTTATCGTGATAGAAAACCGATAACCGTGGCATGTATACCTTAAAAATTGGATATAGAGATCTGATTCATGAACTAAGGGCGCGGGAAATCACCCCTGTCCCATTGTGTGGTACATGAGAAGTTCCTCGTCATTCCACAGAGTCGAAGGGCCACACTCAATAAAAAACACGATTTCCCGTGGACACCTTGAGGAGGTGACCCTCGAGGCGTTGCGAATTGAGGCCTCTCGCAATCAAGGGTCACAACTCAAAAACCTTGGCCAAACTGCAATCCACAAACGTTAAGAACTCAATTGCAAAGTGCTAGCTTAAATTCCTACACCAACGCAAGCATGTGGAGGTGAGGGATATCAGGTGTTAAGGTTTGCGGAAGGTGGATGGGTCAAACTGGATTGAAATCTGGAAATGCAAGGAATGGACGAAGGAAACTGAAACAACTGTAGGAATTTATAGATCGCATGGAGAAGTACACGAAGATTTCCCTGAACCAACTGCAGGGATGTAACCACAAGTGTAGACTTGTGGACCCACAAGGCGCCTGCCCTGGATACCTTGAGACTAAGTCTGGAAAACCAAACCTGGAACAGACTGCTCATAGAGCCACTAGCTTGCACAGAAGAAGGCGCAGGCCTTTGTAGGAGGTGTTTCCTAAGGCACTGGCTTGTAGTGTCAGAGGCTGAGGCTTGAAGAGGTAGATTCTTAAGGCATCAAAAGGAACCTGATGATGAATAAGGGTGTGTCAAGGCATAATGGACTGGATGGACTGAGCTCCTTAAGTAGTTCTGGGAGGGCCTCCTTGGAGGCTCTTGCCTTGGAGGTTGTAAGTAGTTGCATAACCACCTGGGTGGTTACATAACCACCCTGGCCAGCTGAAGGATCACCTGGAAGGTGAAGGGTCACTAGAAGCTAAAGGGGCACTAGCAGCTAAAGAGCCACTAAAGGTTAAAGATGCACTGGTAGCCGAAGGGTCACCAAGAGGTTGTAAGAGGTTCTAAACCAACCACCCTTCAGCCGGAAACTGAAGGGTCATGGCCCCAAAGAGCCTCTAGGGGCACCTTTAAATCTTTTGGGGGCAAGGATGTGAACCTCGCCCGCCTCCATGTCAGGAGGAGATTTTTTTCATCCCTCCATAGTAGATGAAATGCACTAGTAGATGCATTTTAGCCAAACCCGGCCATCAAAACAGGGTAAATCTCAACACCCCCCCTCAGTTGATGATGGCCAGTATTTGAAGAATATCCTTGTGGAGATTGTGGGAGGGATCTTGACGTGAAGACACGTGATGGAGTCAGTTTCTGAAGAAAATGGTACTCTTGTAATGCCTGTTGAAGAATTGATGTAGTCTGTGTCCCAAACGTGAAGATGGCGTGAATGGTGCTAAGCCGAAGGAGAAGGACTGGGGATGTTGGGCAAACTTTCTATTTTTTTGAACAGCGACGTTTGCGGATGTTGCAAGACTGGCTTGCTTTGTGCAACCTTCTCACCCCCCCTTCTCGCTTTCTACGAATACTGCAGTCCTCGCAGTATTTGCGTGATACTATGAGATTCACAGTTTCCTAAAAAAAACAACGAGGGAGGGGGATGGAAGCGGCCTTGCTCGAGCGAGGCTCAAGCGACCAGTCGACCTGTCACCAGCAAGCGGGCGATCGAGCGGGACCGTCGATCCCTGGTCTCTTGCGGACTGGTGGTTGCTCGCAACCGCAAGATGAGGTGTGATTGTAACGAGGTGCCCCTATTTTCTTGGCATACTCGGGGCCTCACTAGCCTGTGGGGGACATTCAGGCCTTTTTCCGACTTTTGAAAATTTGTCACGAGCTGGACCCCGATAGCTCGTGGATGCAAGGAGGAGGATGAGGAGCGAGCGATTTCATGCCAACGTGTGGAGTACGTCAGCGCAGGGGGGTGTTTCTCTCACACCTGTGGGCGTGCGTTTCGAGCACGCAATGCGAGGTTGCATGTCACCTGCTTGGCGAGTAGCGTCACGGTTACGCTACCTGCCAAGGGGTTGTCTCGGAGACGAGCCCCCGGCAACGGGCGTAGTCAACGGCTACAGAAACACCGGTGACTGCGAACGTACCATGGTCGCTATACTTCCCGTGGCATGCGTAACACGGAAACTGCACTCACTGCCAGGAGGTATACGGGACCAACGAGGCGGCTTGCCAGAGGAACACGCGTCCACGCTCGTGGACGGGTAGGATTCAAGACTTATTGTCGATCTGGATAGATGCACGGCCGGGGACTTCTCACACTAAGCATGAGGTGCAAGAAGGGCACTGTGTACAGGTACAAGTAGCTTGTTACAGCAGGCTGGGAGAGTAGTAGGCTAGGGCCAAAGCGAGCTGGCCAGGTAGTATACCCTGTACACTCCTCATTGTCAATAACCTTTCATTTCTAGTTCTGGCTTCCACACTTCTCCAAGTCTATCTTTCCGCTACGACTATGCTCTCCACACACTCAAACTTATCTCTAAAGAGCACACACCTCACATCAGGAATCGCAACAAGAGGGAGAGCAACAGATTGCACCAGTAGTAGAGCTTTCGGAAGGCATCAACAGAGTGCCAGACAGCTAGAGTGACTTGCTTCCTGTTGAGCTGCCAAAGGGTTTACCACTAAAGCGGGACATTGACCACAAAACGGATCTGGTTCCGGGAGCAACTCCAACAGTGTGGGCTGCTTATCGTATGAGCGATAATGATCTAGGTGAGCTGAAGAAGCAATTGGAGGAGCTGATGGACCAAGGGTTCATTAGGCTCTTGATGTCACTCTGCGCTACATCGGTCCTCTTTGTGAAAAAGAAGATAGGAGAGCTGTGCATGTGCATGGTCTATCGTGCACTCAACAACGTAACAATCAAGTATCGGTACCCGTTGCCAAGGGTCGATGATCTGTTTGACCAGTTGAGGAGAGCGCAGTACTTGAGCAAGATTGACTTGCACTCAGGGTATCATCATATCCGGGTTACGGAGCAGGATGTGCAGAAGATGGCATTTGGGACGCGATACGGCCATTTTGAGTACCTCGTGATGCCGTTTGGGTTGACCAACACTCCTGCAACGTTCATGAGGCTCATAAACATGACCTTCTACCCTCACCTGGACCAGTTCACGGTGGTGTTCCTCGATGAAATCCTCATCTAGTCTCGGACATTGGACGAGCATCAGGAACACCTTCGGCAGGTGCTGGACATTCTTCGGAAAGAGAATCTGCCTGCGAAGCTCTCCAAGTGTGAGTTCAAGAGGAGGGAGGTGGAGTTCCTTGGGCACATCGTGAGCAGAAAGGGTCTTTGTATGGATCCAAAGAAAGTGGAAGGAGTGCAGCAGTGGCCGAAACCAAAGTATGTGCGTGAAATCTAGGTCTTCCTAGGGTTTTTCAATTACTACGAGAAGTTTATCTTGGGGTACATCGAGAAGGGTGCGTGACTGACTCAGCTGCTGAGGAAGGATCACCAGTGGGAGTGGAGTGAGAAGGAGTAGAAGAGCTTCGAGGAGCTCAAGGCTGCAATGTGTGATGCTCCAGTCCTGGTGCATCCAGATTCATCCAAGGCGTACGTCATGGCGCCACTCGCATGTGACTATGCCATTGGGGCAGTGTTGATGCACGATCACGGAAAGGGGTCGCAGCCGATTATGTACGCATCGCTCAAGCTGCAAGGTGCGCAGCCGAACTACGCAATCCATAAGAAGGTGATGCTGGCGGTAATCCATGCGTTCAAGCATTATAGGTGCTACCTCAAGTCGCGACGCTGCGTGGTCTTCACAGATCATTATGCCCTGCAATACTTGAAGACGCGGTCGAATATGAGTCGCCAAGAAACTCATTGGATGGAGTTTTTTTAAGGAATTTTTTATTACAAGATTGAGTACAAGCCTGGGAAGGTGAACCCAATGGATCCTCTGTCAAGGAGGCTAGACTTACATCTCAATGCCATCTCAGTGCTGATGGGATCTTCAGTCATGCATAGCCTATTCAAGCACGGCTATGGCATGGAGAGTGAGTTCACGAGTGGTGCATTGAAAGACGCCACGTGGGATGGAGTGTCCTGGCAAAGGGGGTAAGAGTGGAGGATTGTCGTACCGGACTATGCGTGATTGAAGTAATTGTTGCTGGAGGAGGTGCATGACACCCACTACTCGGGTCACTTTGGTTTTGACAAAACGCTCAAATCCTTGACACGCCAAAACTGGTGGTCCTCAATGGCAACTGATTGTGAGAGGTTTGTGAGCAATTGTGATGTGTGCCAACGCATCAAGACATGGAGGACCAAGCCACCTGGGGAGTTGCAACCATTGCTGATACCAGAGAGGTCATGGATACACATTTTTCTTGACTTCGTTGGCGGGTTACCTATGACGCAACAGGGCAGCAACACAGTGATGGTGGTGGTGGAAGGATTCTCCAAGATGGCACATTTCATTCCATGTCCTGAGAGCATCACAATTGTTGGAACAGCTCAACTCCTTATGCACGCAGTGCCGCAGTCGGTGGTCTCAGATCGCGATCCACGCTTCATTTTACGATTTTGGAGAGATCTCATGGGGAATCTGGGCACGCTGGTGCAGCTGACCACAGCATACCACCCACAAAGTGATGGGCAGACGGAGCGCAAAAACCACACTTACGAGCAACTGATGCGGAACATGGTCCCACCAGATGAAGAGGGTTGGAGGAGAAGCTCGGAGTGGCAGAGTTTGCTTACAACTCAGTGATGTCAGCATCAACATAGAAGTCACCATTTGAGGTGGTCTATGGCCACCATCCACTGAGCCTAGCCGCCCTTGCTACGGCAACATCTCTTTCGGTTGTGTAACAGATTGCTGATGGATTTGTCATCACTTGGAACGTCGTGCGGCAACGGCTATTGAAGGCATAGAAATAGCAGAAGCAGTAGGCTGATAATCATCGCTCTACATAGGAGTTCCAAGTGGGAGATCAAGTGATGCTAAAATTTGCTAACCTGGAGCTGATGGGAGTAAGGAGCCCGAAGCTTAAGCCGCGATGGGTAGGTCCAATCCAGATTCTGGAGAAGCGGTCGGTCGTTTCCTAGAAGTAAGAGCTGACATCTCCACCTCCTACTTTCCAAGTTGAAGGAAGTGAGGAGTTTGAGGTGGAGAAGATTCTGGCGGATTATCCAAGGGGACGTCAGCACAAGTTTCTGGTGCAGTGGAAGGGGTACCCAACACAGCACAACTCTTGGGAGCCTGCGGCCAACTTCAATGTAAGGGGTACCAAAACTATTCTTGAGGAGTATCTTAGGTGCGCTGAGACGTCGCGCCTCCGACTGGGGGGTGAATGTAACGAGGTGCTCCTGCTTTTTTGGCGTAATTGGGATCTCACCAGATGACGGGGGACATTTGGGACTTTTCTGATTTTCAGAATTTACGGGAGGTTTGGCTTGAACGCGACAGCTCATAGACGCAAGAAGGAGGAGAAGGAGGAGTGAGCAAATTCATGCCGACGTGTGGATTACAGCAGTGTAGGGGGGTGTTTTGCTCACACTTGCGAGCGTGCGTTCCAAATACGCAATACAAGGTTTCATGTCACCCGCTCGGCGAGTAGCGGCACGGTTACGCTACCCGCCGAGGGGTTGTCTCGGAGGCGAGCCCTTGACAACGGGCGCGGTCAATGGCTACAGCAAAACCGAGGACTGCGACCGTACCACGTTCGAAGTACTTCCAGTGGCGTGCGCAACACAGTGACCACACTCACCGCCAGGAGGTATACGGGAACAATGAGGTGGCTCGCCGAAACAATGCGTGTCCACCGCGCGGGCGGGCAAGATTCAAGAACTATTGTCGATTTGGATAGATTGATGGCCGGGGACTTTTTGCACTAAGCATTAGGTGTAAGTAGGGCACCGGGTACACGTGCAAGTAGCTTGTTAGAGTGGGCTAGGAGAGCAGTAGGCTAAGGCCAGAGCTAGGCGGCTAGATAGCATAAATACCCTATACCCTGCTCATCATTTCTAGTTATGGCTTCTAGACTTCTCCAAGTCTATCTTTCCACTACGACTGTGCTCCCCACACACCAAAGCTAATCTCCAGAGAGCACACACTCTCACATCGGTTGTGCGGAGGAGGTTTATGCAAACTGCCCCGTCGACCAGGAAAGACAAAGACCACATCTCTTAGGAAGTTGCGATCCCGTAACGGTGCATTTGTTAAGGAAGTTAATAGAAATGCTCCTATTTCTGGAGAAGAAGTTGGATAGTCGACATGAAGTTGGAAAAACTATCTGGGACAGTACTTTGGGGCATTTTTTGTCAGATGGAGGTGGAAGTTGTTGGTAACCTCCAAAGCAGGTGATGTGGGAGCTCCCACTTCCACTCAAGGAGCACCTGGAGGGTCAGTTGAAGGCTCTAAACTCCACAATACAAGCCACTGGCGGTGGCATTGGAGAGCCAGAGTTAAGGCATGTGGCCTGGAAACTGTCCAGAGCCGTAGAAGTAGAGGACCCTTATAAGGTAGAGCACTCCTTTTCCTCCGATGTAAGATCAAGTGATGTCGTGGCCAAGGAAAATGTTCTTTGCGATGTCTAAATCAACAAAAATCCTACATTAGCTACTACGACACAAGAAACTCCTCCGGAGGCATCACCGACGAATGTTTTTCCACTGTCAAGTTTACCAACGTGGAATTTGATGATGACAATTTCTGGAGGTCCATTGTTGTGGATGCTCCGAGCGAGGAAAATGTATTCTCACTTTATCATTCATTTCCCGTACTCCCAAAAGAGGCACCGATGGAGTAAGCAGTAGAGGTAGCGTCGAAGAACACGACAGAAGTGGACGTATCAACTGTTGTGCTCCAATGGATGGAACTATGACAGAGTCTTCATGTGAGTTCCCAGACGTGGATACCTCTTTATCGCGTCCGGGACGGAGACAAGGAAGGCGTCGTTCTTTGGATTTGTTGTACGAAGACAGTGTTGTAACGAGTGTTGTGACGGTGGTCGGAGACCACACAGATGATGACACCGTTGGTTTGGTGCCTCCAGGATACGCCGTGCGGCAGCGGACACAGCTTTGATGGCAAAGGTAGCTTAGGATTTGCCAATTGACGAGGGATCTAACAGTAGATATTCTGTCATATTAGTCGCTCTTGATACAGACACCATAGAGAGGTGGTGGTCGTGTAGGGTCTTCTCGTTGAGCTTGTACAACTTTTGATGAATGATGCCGGCTCCTTGGATGTACTGCTGACCTTCAGGCTTAATGATGATGATCTCTGATTTTTAACTTGTGCTCCCTGGAAAAAAATTCCAGCTCCACAGAAAGTGGTGAGTAGTGTTGGCGGCCTTCACGAGCGGAGGAGAAGTGTTGAACGCCTTCATCGGGACATTGAACATATGGTGCCACCGTGTCGGCAAGTGGGGGTGGTTCTGCCCAGAAGCTTTGCTCGCCATATCAAGAGGCAAACTGGTGAAGTGCGTCTGAATGCGTCCAATGGTTGTGCCATTACTAGCTTCATCAACTGGTAGCGATGTGACGATTGACATGGAGAGAAATTCATGCTCTTCTGCTCCAACTTTGTCTTTTGGCGACGTAGTGGCAATTGATGTGAAGTGAGCTTTACACCCTCTCGTTCTAACTTCATCAATTGGTGGCATAGTTGCGGTAGACGCAGAAAGTGTTACAAGATCTTTTGTTCCAACTTTGTTTGCTGGCAGTGTAGTTGTGGTTGATGCAAAAAGAGCTTCAGGCTCTTATGTTCTAGCTTTGTCAGTTGGCAGCACAGGGGTAGTTGATGCGTAAGGAGCTTCACTCTCTGCTATTCTAGCTTTGTCAGCTGGCAGCGGAGTGATATTTGAAGCACAAAGAGCTTCACACTATTCTAATCCAACTTTGTTAGCTGGTGGTATAGTGGCAGTTGACGCGGAAAGAGCTTCACGCTCCTGTGATCCAGCTTTGTCAGCTGGCAGCTTAGGGTTGGTTGACTCAGAAAGAGCTTCACACTTTTGTGTTTCAGCTTTGTTAGCTGGTGGCGTAGTGGCAGTTGACGTAGAAAGAGCTTCATGCTCTTCTTTTCCAGCTTCGTCAGCTGGTAGTGTTGTTGTAGTTGACTTAGAAAGACCTTCACGCTCTTCTTTTTCAGCTTCGTTACTTAGCAATGCTGTTATAGTTGACGTAGAAATATATTCAAGCTTCTTTGTTCAGGCTTTGTTAGTGGGTTTGTTGTAATAAGTTGAAGCAGTGTTTACTGCCATTGCTGACAAGTTTGCCGCCGTTCCTGTGTCGTCAGCTGCTTTGATGTTGAATGATGTAGTGGTGCTTACTGCTATGGTAGAGAAATCTGTTACGGCTCTAGCTTTGTCAGCTAGAATTATGTATAGTGTTACAACCATATTCGCAACCGTTGCGAACAAAGCTACCGCCCTAGATATGTCAGCTGGTAGTGCGTAGAGTGTTACAGCCGTGTCTACTGTCGTTGTAGACAAATATCCTGCCACTCCTGCTTTGTCAGCTCGCAGTGTGTAGAGTCTTGTAGTAATGTGCACTACCGTTACGGACAAATCTGCTGTCGCTCCAGGTTCGTCAGCTGGTAATGTGTAAGTCGTAGCTATGGTTGCTATCCCTTTGAGACAATATTGTGCTTCTCCAACGTTGTCAGCTGGCATTGTATAGGTCGTTATGCTAATTTCTGCTACTCCATTGACATGATCTTCTGCTTTTCCAGCTTTGCGAGCTAGCGTCATGAAGGATGAAGCACATGATTATGCTCCTTGTGCTTGCCATGTGGAATTTTCCTTCAGGATTTGGATGTCAGCCTCAAACTTGAGGCAAAGATTCTGGAGCCGCTGGGCGAAAAGAGACTGGAGTATAGAGACGTCCACTATCTACTACACATTATGAAAAGACAAACTTGTTCTGAGAGCTTGTTGTTGAGCTTGTTGGAAGTCTGCCACCACGCCCATATCAAAAATGTCATCTGTCACGCCTTCTATGTTGTTGTGCATGAGCTAGCATTGTCTCCTTTTCATCACAAGTCGTTGTCTTGCTCTGGTACCATGTTAAAATTTATGGAGGTGGATAGGTAAAACTGGATTGAAATATGGAAGGGCAAGACGTGGACGGAGGAAACTGAAGCATCTATAGGAATTTGTAGATCACATGGAGAAGAACACAAAGATCTCCCTGAACCAGCTACATGGATGTAACCACAAGTGTAGACTTGTGGACCCACAGGGCGCCCACCTTGGCTTCCTTGAGACTAAGCCTGAAAAACCAGACCTGGAGCAGACTGCTTGTAGAGCCACTAGCTTGCACTGAAGAAGGTGAAGGCCTTTGTAGGAGGTGCTTATTAAGGCACTGGCTTGTAGTGTCAGAGGCTGAGGCTTGAAGAGGTAGACTCTTAAGGCATCAAAAGGAATCTAGTGATGATTACAGGTGTGTCAAGGCATAATGGACTGAATGGACTGAGCCCCTTAAGTAGTCCTGGGAGACCTCCTTGGAGGCTCCTGCCTTGGAGGTTGTAGGTAGTTGCATAACCACCTGGGTGGTTACATAACCACCCTAGCCAGCTGAAGATTCACCTTGAAGGTGAAGGGTCACTGAAAGCTGAAGGGGCACTAGCAGCTGAAGAGCCACTAGAGGATGAAGATGCACTGGTAGCTAAAGGGTCACCAAGAGGTTGTAACAGGTTGTAAACCAACCATCCTTCAACAGGAAGCTGAAGGGTCATAGCCCCAAAGGACCTCCAAGGGCACCTTTAATTCTCGTAGGGACAAGGATTTGAACCTCGCCTCCCCCCCTCCCCCAAAAAGGTAAAAGTGTATCAGGCAAGTGTATTGGGCAGTGTGTGAGAGGGATGCAAAAGAAAATACACGTGTATTCCGCTAAGAGATGTTTCGTAGAAATAATGTTTATACATACACTTGTGTATAAGTGGCTTGTGCACCACATACACTCCCAGATACACTCTCCCAGTACACTTTTGGTGTTTGGGAGGGGGGATGGGTTTGAAGGATATCGAGCGACCCTCCCCCCTCCCCCCCAAAGGTAAAATTGTATCAGGCCCGTGTATTGGGCAGTGTATGAGAGGGATGTATAGAAAAAAAAACAAGTGTATTACGCTAAGAGATGTTTCATGGAAGCAATGTTTGCGAATACACTTTTTTTTCTCAACACTTGTACCACATACATTCCCCTACTATAGTTTCGGTGTTGGGGAGGGGGTTGTAAGAGACCCCCCCCAAAAGGTGAAAGTGTATCTAGCCAGTGTATTGGGCAGTCTATGAGAGGGATGTATAGAAAAACACAGAAGTGTATTACGCTATGAGATGTTTTGTACACAAAACATTTGCAAATACACATGTATTTTTCAGCACAAGCACCACATACACTGCCAGATACACTCCCCTAATACAATTTTGGTGTTTGGGAGGGGGGTGAGGGATGGGTTTGACGGATATCGAGCGACCCTTCCCCCTCCTCCCCAAACAGGTAAAATTGTATCCGGTCCGTGTATTGGGCAGTATATGAGATGGGTGTATAGAAAACAACACAAGTGTATTATGCTAAGAGATGTTTCATAGAAGCGACATTTGCAAATACGCTTGTGTATTTTTCAGCACGTGTACTACATACACTCCCACACACACTCCCCCAATACACTTTTGGTGTTGGGGGGAGGGGTGAAGGATGGGTTTGACGGATATCGAGAGACCCTCTCCCACCCTCCAAAAAAGGTTAAAGTGTATCAGGCCAGTGTATTGGGAAGTGTATGAGAGGGGTGTAAAGAGAAATACACAAGTGTATTATGCTCATAGATGTTTCCATGAAATTAACTTTACAAATACACTTGTGTGTTTTTCAGCATGTGCACCACATACACTCCCAGATACACCCCCAAAATACACTTTGGGGGTTTGGGGGGGATGGGAGATGGGTTCGACAAATATCAAGCGACCCTCTTCTCCCCAAAAGGTAAACGTGTATTAGGCCTGTGTATTGGGCAGTGTATGAGAGGGGTGTATAGAAAAAACACAAGTATGTAACACTAAGAGATGTACTGTAGAAATAACATCTACAAATACACGTGTGTATTTTCAGCACGTGTACCACATACACTCCCACATACACTCCCCCGATACAGTTTCGGTGTTGGAGGGGGAGGGGGTGGTGGGGGATGGGTTTGACGGATATAGAGAGACCCTCCCCCCTCCCCAACAAGTAGAAGTGTATCACACCAATGTAGTGGACAGTGCATGAGAGGGGTGTGCAGAATAATACACAATTGTATTGTGGTAAGAGATGTTTCATGTAGATTACATTTGCAAATACACTTGTGTATTTTTTAGCAAGTGCACCACATACACATCCACGTACACTCCCCCAATACGCTTTTGGTATTTGGGGGAGGGAGGATCTCTTAACAGGTATTGAGAGATTCCCCCCACTTTGGAAATGATGTCAATGAATCCCTCATTTCCATAGTAACACAATACGTTCCCAATGTGTCCAGATGAAATGTTAGCAGATATTGTGTAGTTAGATCATCTCTTAAAAGACCTAGAATAGAAAAAAGGACTGGAAATTATCGCTATAAAGTTTATTTGATTCTTGCTCCATGAAAAATCACATAAAAAATACTTATGTAATGTACACACATGTATGTGTGGACACAAATATGCTTGGATCTACCTAGCCTTCTAAGAATATACACATGCATGCTTGTGCCATATACATATTACATAGTTTACAAAAAGAACATGATTAATCATACCTCCACAGTTCAACGGTCTCACCAAACACATCAGCATCAAGGGACACTGGATCCGTTCCAGAGTCCTTGACAATATCGTTGATTTGCTCTTCATTTGCGGAGAAAAGCAAGTCGTAGATTTTCTGACAAAAAGCGTCAACAAAGAAAAACACGCTCTCTACGTCCGACAAAGTGGGCTTTATGGAGAAGGGCCACTCGTATTTACTATGTTGTTCATGTTAGTCCAATGCGACCTGTACATATCAGTTGGATGAGCTCGCGAGCGCATCACCTCTTCGAAACTTAGGATCTCGAGTCGTGGGCGAACACGACGCTCCTCATCACTGGGATTGCCTGCTCCATCCTTGAAGCAGGCAATCCTTCTGTGTGTGTGTGTGTGTGCGTGCGTGCGTGCGTGCGTGCGTGCGTGCGTGCGTGCGTGCGTGCGTGCGTGCGTGCGTGCGTGCGTGCGTGCGTGCGTGCGTGCGTGCGTGCGTGCGTGCG
>SZWC01025598.1:1522-30802 GCA_023375785.1 Penium margaritaceum
CTATGTTTCTGACCACTGTGTTTCTGACCACTGTGTTTCTGACCACTGTGTTTCTGACCACTGTGTTTCTGACCTGTGTGTTTTTAACCAATATGTTTCTCACCAGTGTATTTATGACCAGTGTGTTTCAGACCACTGTGTTTCTGACCAGTGTGTTTCTGACCACTGTGTTTCTGACCAGTGTGTTTCTGACCACTGTGTTTCTGACCACTGTGTTTCTGAAAAGTGTGCTTCTCAGCACTGGGAATCTGACCACTGTGTTTCTGACCAGTGTGTTTCTGACCACTGTGTTTCTGACCAGTGTGTTTCTGACCACTGTGTTTCTGACCACTGTGTTTCTGAAAAGTGTGCTTCTCAGCACTGGGAATCTGACCACTGTGTTTCTGACCACTTTGTTTCTTACCACTTGGTGTCTGACCAGTGTGTTTTTGACCACTGTGTTCCTGAGTACTGTGTTTCTGGCGAGTGTGTTTCTGACTGTCAGAGGAATGTAGATGCAAGAAGAGCAACAGCAAAAGAGGGCAGAAGCATTAGAACATGCAAATGTACGTCAGCAGAGTGACGTAGGCGAGAGCGTTCCGAGGAGTTTGTCGCGGATGTTGATAGAGGGTGAGACGAGGTGTAGCTGAGGTGGGCATGTTGATGTGAGAGAGTACTGGCGAGATGAGTGATGGTTGGTAGGGTTAAAGAGCTGAGCAAAGGAGCGAGAGTGACGGAGTGAATGGCTGAAAGGGGCTGGCGAAGACGGGAAATGCGAAGGGGGAGCAGAGCGAAGACACGGTGGCGAAGCCGTGGAACCAAGGGGCAACAGGATGAGAAGAACCGTTCTGGTTAACTCAAGGGAATGAGCATCCTCGGTATAAAAGGACAGAACGGGACAAATGGGCAGGGCAACGGCCTCTTTTTGCTAGCCAGACGCGTGTGACAGATGTCACATTATTAGGGGATATCTCGACATGTTGGGCTCAACGGTCAGTCTGACCGATGGCCGTTAGGTCAAGGTGGTTTGGTCTTGGACCTGAACCGTTATTGAGAAAGTGGGGATAACTCTTGTCGGAGTCGATGATTTCTGACACACCCCCTGAATCCGACAAGAGTTAGTGACAGTATATTTCCCAATCTTCTCGGAGTTGACGATTGCAGTGTTCAAGGAGACCATTCCATATGGAATTCATATCATTCGGATGAGCTGCCACGAGGTATTGTAGATATCTGGTCATGAAGCATCGCAACCAGGCACGAAGACCGTAGTCAAGGCTGTCTAGTTTTCTGGTCATCTCAACTGGGGAACAGCATTTTCCAAGGTACTTGAGTCTTCCAAGGAGGGCATTTGTAGTTGCAAATCCATCAATGAGCTCTGGGTAGAGAAGATTGTAGATTTGTAGTTGCCACTCTTGGATGTTGCTATCTTCTTTGTATATATCTTCGGAAACTTGTCCTTGTCCCACAGGAGCAGGGAAAGGGGCAGGTGTCGGTGACCCTTCTTCCACTGGTTCCTCTGCCTCTCCCTCTTCTTCTGGTGCTACCAGGTCAATTTTGAGGTAGGGTCTGGAAGTGAGGTCTTTTGGCAGGGGTGGAGCAACATGGTTGTCCCGGCAGGAGAGAGTGATCCACCGCCGTTTCCATGCGTCTTGTTGTATGCTGAACCAGAGTTCTGGTCCATATTGTGCATTGGTGCATAGATGGTGGAAGGAAATATCCACAAGGTTGAATAGATGTCCCCAGATTTGAAGGAAGGTTGCATGATAGATCTGTGGAGGATGATGGGGTGTGTGCTGATGCTCGTAGGCGCCGAGGAGAATATCGGAGACACGGTACTCATTGATGAAGATGGTGCTGGTCGCAATCAGCACAGTATGTGACCAACTGTAGATATTCCTTCCATCTTCGTCAAGAGTGGGGTAGTTGTGCCAAGGATTGGCCATGCTGGATGAAGTAGAGGGGACAGGGACAGTTGGAGCGGCAGGCTGGAATTGACTGATGATGGAAGCAGGGGACGATGCTGATGGCGGAGAATGATTGATGACAGGGTGGGTGCAGGGACAAAAACATTGTTTACTGCGAAGTTTTCGGTGTGGGCGCAGGTTGTCGCAACTTGAGCAATGCAACCGGGCAGATCCTTGTGTCAAGCAGAGGATAGTGTGAATGGGGGAGGAACAATGGATGATGGAGTGGCCGCAGGGGCGAAACTGCGTGCGCGATTGATTTTGGGGAGTAAGATACGGCAAGGGGAAGACAGATGCCAGCGCGTTGTGAAAAATCTGCCACAGGCGTGGGTGCAGGCTGCTGCGAAGATGGGCAGCTAGCTCGTGCAGATCTTAGCACCGTTCGCAGATGCTGATGGCTGCTGATGAGAAAAAGGAAGCTGATGATGACGAAGTGGGCGTAGGGGCGAGCCACGTGCGCTGAATGAAGTTTTGGCATGGGCGCAGGTCATCGCGGAAAAGGCGATGCAACCGGGCGGATCCTTGTGCCAAGCTGAAATCAATGCGGAAGCGTAGGAACTGATTTGATAAACGAGTGGGCGTAGGGCCGAAACCACGTGCACGATGAAGCGATGCTGATGCTAATGATTCATGAGAGGGCAGCGCTGGCATTGCTGATGACGGAAGGATGGCGGTGAGGCAGGAACGGGCGGCTGATGAAGTTGAGAAAATTGAAGCAAGGAGGAGGAGGAGAACAGAAGGAAGTAGATGAGAATGATGTGAGGAGGCGGCTTGGAGGATGTTGATGACGGAGAGATGGCGGTAGTGCATGATTGGGCGGCTGACGGAGCTAAGGAGGCTTTGGAGCCAGGATGGCAGGGATGGCTGATAAGAGAAGATGAGGATGATGCGAAGGATGAGGATGGATGACGATGCGGATGGAGAAGGGTAGACGCAGTCAGACACACGAGAGATGAGAGGCGATGCGACAGAAGGTATAGCGACACATCCACTTCTTCTGATTTCAGGAGAGTGACGGCTTGTTCCCCAGTTAGCTAAAAAATGGGAGCAGGAAGATTGGTGGTGTCTGATGTCCTCGTAGCTAGAAGAAGTTGGTTGCAATAGGAGGAGTCAGGCAGCGAGCAGCGGCACCAGACCACTGATGTCAGGAGAGTGACGGCTTGTTCCCCAGTTGGCTCCAAAATGGGAGCAGGAAGACTGGTTGTGTCCGATGTCCTGGCAGCGGTAGTCTGACCAATGGATTTCTGAACACCGTGTTTCTGACCAGTCTGTTTCTGACTACTGTGTGTCTGACCAGTGTGTTTCTGACCAGTGTGTTTCTGACCACTGTGTCTCTGACCAGTGTGTTTCTGACCACTGTGCCTCTAAACGCCCTGTTTCTGACCACTGTGTTTCTGACCACTGTGTTTCTGACCACTGTGTTTCTGACCACTGTGTCTCTGACCAGTGTGTTTCTCGTCACTGTGTTTCTGACCACTGTGTTTCTGACCACTGTGTTTCTGACCACTGTGTTTCTGACCACTGTGTTTCTGACCACTGTGTTTCTGACCACTGCGTTTCTGACCACTGTGTTTCTGACCAGTTTATTTCTGACCACTATGTTTTTCACCAGAGTGTTCCTGACCAGTGTGTTTCTGACCACTGTGTTTCTGACCAGTGTGTTTCTGACCACTTTGTTTCTGACAAGTGTGCTTCTGACCACTGTGTTTCTGACCACTGTGTTTCTGACCAGTGTGTTTCTGACCACTGTGTTTCTGACCGCTGTGTTTATGACACCTATGTTTCTGACCACTGTGTTTCTGGCCACTGTGTTTTTGACCACAGTGCTTCTGACCACTGGGTATCTGACCACTGTGTTTTTGACCACTGTGTTTCTGCCCATTTTGTTTCTTACCACTTGGTGTCTAACCAGTGTGTTTTTGACCAGTGTGTTCCTCACCGCTATGTTTTTGGCCAGTGTGTTTCTGACTGTCAGAATAATGTAGACACGAGAACACCAACAGCAGAAGCAGGAAGAAGCATTAGAACATGCAAATGTACGTCAGCAGAGTGACGTATGCGAGAGCGGTCCGAGGAGTTAGTCGCAGATGTTGCTAGAGGCCGGGACGCGCGATAGCTGAGGTGGGCAGGTTGATGTGAGAGAGTAATGGCGAGATGAGTGATGGTTGGCGAAGTTAAAGAGCTGAGCGAAGGAGCGAGAGTGACGGAGAGAATGGCTGAAAGGGGCGGGCGAAGACGGGAAATGCGAAGGGGGAGCAGATCAAAGACACGGTGGTGAAGCCGCGGACCCAAGGGGGAAGAGGATGAGCATAACTGTTCTGGTTAACTCGAGGGAATGAACATCCTCGGTATAAAAGGACAGAATAGGACAAATGGGCAGGGCAACGGCTACTTTTTGCTAGCCGGACGCGTGTGACAGATGTCACATTTTTAGGGAATATCTTGACATGTTGGGCTCAACGGTCAGTCTGACCGAGGGTCGTTAGGTCAAGGTGGTTTGGTCTTGGACCTGAACCGTTATTGAGAAAGTGGGGATAACGCTTGTCGGAGTCGATGATTTCTGACAGACCCCCTGAATCCGACAAGAGTTAGTGACAGTACCTTTCCCAATCTTCTGGGAGTTGACCATTGCAGTGTTCAAGAAGACCCTTCCATACGGCATTCAGATCATTCGGATGAGCTGCCACGAGGTAGTGTAGATCTCTGGTCATGAAGCGTCGTAGCCAGGCACGAAGACCGTAGTCAAGGCTGTCTAGTTTTCTGGGAATCTTAGCTGGGGAACAGCGTTTGCCAAGGTACTTGAGTCTTGCAAGGAGGGCAATTGTAGTTGCAAATCCATCAATGAGCTCTGGTTAGAGAAGATTGTACATTTGTATTTGCCACTCCTGGATGTTGCTCTCTTCTTTGTATATGACTTCGGCAACTTGTCTTTGTCCCACAGGAGTAGATAAAGGGGCAGGTGTTGGGGACCCTTCTTCCACTGGTTCCCCTACCTCTCCCTCTTCTTCTGGTGCTACCAAGTCAATTTTGAGGTAGGGTCTGGAAGTGAGGTCCTTTGGCAGGGGTGGAGCAACATGGTTGTCCCGGCAAAAGAGAGTGATGCACCGCCATTTCCATGCTTCTTGTTGTATGCTGAACCAGAGTTCTGGTCCATAGCGTGCATTGGTACGTAGATGATGGAAGGACATATCCACAAGGTTGAAAAGATGTCCCCAGATCTGAAGGAAGGTTGCATGATAGAGATGTGGAGGATGCTGGGACGTGCGTTGATGCTCGTAGGCGCCGAGGAGAAAATCGGAGACACGGTACTCATAGATGAAGATGGTGCTGGTCGCGATCAGCATAGTGTGTGACCAACTGTAGATATTCCTTCCATCTTCCTTAAGAGTGGGGCAGTTGTGCCAAGGATTGGCCATGATGGATGAAGTAGAGGGGACAGGGACACTTGATTCGGGAGAAGGCATCTCAGAGCAGCGAGGAAGAAACAATCAGAGTAGAAATGGACCAGTGAAAGTCTGAGAGAAATTTGGTAAAGGCATACCGGTTTCGGCCAAAAAAGGCCTTCATATGTGCCATACACATTCTACCCATACACTACCTGCTAAATAGCAGGCCATGGTCCAAAGCGCCGCAAATGACTGCACCGAAAGGAGTCGGCGGCAGGTTTTAGGTTCTACGCATTCTCAAAAGTAGTCTGTTGGTCTCCTTGTAACTTAGAGGACATGAGGTAGGTGCCTAATTTTCTAGGCAGTCTCCATGCCAAAATGGCACCGCGTGAGAACACGGTGGCGTTATATCCTTGGAGGCGTTCTGCAAAACGTTGGAGATGGTGCCCAAGTCGTAGGCTCTCTAATTTTGGATTTATGAGAGCCTTTAGGACGAGAGGCCTCTTTTGTTCTATTGACGCCTTTGGAGAGGATTGGCCTTCACAAAGTAGCTCAGAAATTTGAGCCTTGCGTTGGCTATGCCGAACCTGTGAGAAAATGTTGACGATAAATCTCTGAGGATAGCCTCGAGCTCGTAGTCGAGCCCAAAACTTCTTCTTGAGTTATAAAAACTTTGTTGGCGATGATGTGTGTAATAAATGCCGTCAAAGCTCAGAGAGAATGAATGCCCTCAAACAGCTCCTTGGATGGTAGCTGCGAAAGGGAAGGTAGAGATATTTGTTCATGGGTTTTTGGAATGTCAGGACATCCAAAATCCCGGAGTTCTCAAATCTTTCTACTTTGAAGAGGGTGATGTCGAGGAAGTCGATGGTGGTGTTGGATATGTCCCACTTCAACTTGGTGTTCTCGTAGATGGAGTTGAACATGGTGAGAAAGAGGAGGAGGGAGTTTTGGTCACCTGTCCAGAGGATGAGGCCGTCGTCGATGTATCGTTGATGGAGGAGAGGTGCCACTGGACACTGTCCTTGTACCTCTGAATCAAGATAGCTCATAAACAAAATGGCAAAGGCAGGTGCTGTGGGTGTACCCATAACTGTGCCCTTGTCCTGTTTGTATATATTATCTTGGCATTCCACATAGGAATTGTGCATCACCCAATAAAGAAGTTGGATGACTAGAGGTGCCTTGGGATGACGTGCCTGTTGTAAGAGAAAATGAATGTAGACCAGTGCCCTGGTGATGGGGATGCTTGGATAGAGTGCAACAACGTCGTGTTTTGCGAGAGTTACTGTCGGTGGCAGTTTCAGCTTCTCAACCTCAAGGAGAAGTGACATGCTATCATTGAGGAAGGTTGCCTGTTTCTGCACC
This sequence comes from Penium margaritaceum, assembly GCA_023375785.1. Classification (NCBI taxonomy): domain Eukaryota; kingdom Viridiplantae; phylum Streptophyta; class Zygnematophyceae; order Desmidiales; family Peniaceae; genus Penium; species Penium margaritaceum. The sequence continues at coordinate 8,223 of SZWC01025598.1, forward strand.
AGCAGTTGTAACTCAGCATCTAACCACCTAGAAACATTGGTGGTAATCCAACTATGACAGGCTGCAATAGGTCTACCAACAGGGGGGTCCTTATGCACTTTGATCAGACAGTAGAAAGTGGCTGGCTGCCACCCCTTATCTGGTTCCTGGCAAAAGAAAGCCCAAAGTGAGTTGGGCACTAGGCCAGAGTTTGCATTGCCATCCTTGATATGCAGCAGTTGAGCCTTGATAGANATCCTTGAGGAAGGTTGCCTGTTTCTGCACCAGCGGTTGTAACTCAGCATCTAACCACCTACAAACATTGGTGGTAATCCAACTATGACAGGCTGCAATAGGTCTACCAACAGGGGGGTCCTTATGCACTTTGATCAGACAGAAGAAAGTGGCTGGCTGCCACCCCTTATCTGGTTCCTGGCAAAAGAAAGCCCAAAGTGAGCTGGGCACTAGGCCTGAGTTTGCATTGCCATCATTGATATGCAGCAGTTGAGCCTTGATATAATGAAGGTCACAATCCTGTCAAATGTAGGTGCTGGAGTCATTCAAGTGGGAGAGGCACTCGTTGATGTAGTGTTCTCTGTCCAAAAGGACTAGACCTAGATTCTTGTCTGCAGCTTTGATGACAACAGATTTGTCTTCCCGAAGCTGTTTGAGTGCCACCCATAACTTTTTGGGCAGTGCATGTCGCACCTTCGGTTTGGCTAGTTGGAAGCATTCAGCAACTTCAGACATCAAAATGTGGCAGTATTCTTCAACCTCTGCTGGTGCCTTGGATGGCATCCAAGCAGGGTTGGGAACACGAAATCTAGGGATGGACTTGTCAGCATTGTTCCTAAATTGCCACACGAGCCTGACGTTTCTAAATAGATCTTTCAGGCATGGTTCCAGAGCTGAGAAGGAGCAGGGTTTAGGCCGTAGGACATAGTTGAGGCCCAAGCCTAGCAGGGACAGTTCATCAGGGGAGAGCCTCCTGTTGCTAGGTTGTGCACTCCCTTGTTTGCCAACCTGAAGTCCAACTCAGCAGGAGTCTTTCTAGCAGAGAGAAGCAGGGCTAGATCATGGATGTCCAGATCTGGAAGCGAAAGCCGCTTGCGCGGCCTTACTTGTTTTTTGACTTCTTCTTGAAGTTCTTATCCTTGGCTTTGTAGTCTTGCTTTGGCTTCCTGGTCTGATTAGTATTGCGGTTGTTCTTGTCTCTGGCCTTGAAGTCTTTGACGTTGTTGACGTTGTTCTGGTTGTTGTAGTTGGTGCGCCTAGGAGGCTTGGCTGGGGCGGTCTTGGGTGTTGTAGACTTGGGCGTGGCCTTGGCGGTTGGGGCGGTTTTCTTGGGTGCGGCAGTTGTGTTTGCACTTGCTCGGTTTTGTTGATAGTTACCCTTCTTGTTGCCAGTGGCCTTGTTGCCGAAGTTTCTGGTTTTGTTGCCCAAGTTTCTGGTTTTGTTGTCCACAAAACCGCCGCCGTTTTTGAGCGGTTTCTGGATGGCTGCTGCCACGGTCTGCTCAACCTTCTTGTTCATGAGCTCCTGGCATGTAGGCTCCAGGTCCACAGTTGGAGCGGCAGGCTGGAATTGACTGATGATGGAAGCAGGGGACGATGCTGATGGCGGAGAACGATTGATGACAGGATGGGCGCAGGGACGAAAACATTGGGCGCTGCAAAGTTTTCAGTGTGGACGCAGGTTGTCGCAACTCGAGCGATGCGACCGAGCGGATCCTTGTGGCGAGCAGAGGATAGTGTGAACGGCGGAGGAACAATTGATGATGGAGTGGGTGCAAGGGCGAAACCGTGTGTGTGATTGATTTTGGTGAGTAAGATGCGGCAAGGGGAAGGCAGATAACAACGCGCCGCAAAAAATCTGCTACAGGCGTGGGTTTAGGCTGCTGCAAAAATGGACAGCTGGCTTGTGCAGATCCTAGTGCCGTTCGCATATGCTGATGGCTGCTGATGAGGAAACGGAAGATGACGATGACGCAGTGGGCGCAGGGGCGAGCCGCGTGCGCTGAATGAACTTTTGACGTGGGCGCAGGTCATCGTGGAAAATGCGATGCGACCGGGCCAGTGTGTTTCCGACCACTGTGTTCTGACCAGTGTGTTTCCGACGAATGTGTTCTGACCAGTGTGTGTCTGACCACTGTGTTTCTGACCACTGTGTTTATGACCACAGTGTTTCTGACCACTATGTTTATGACCACGGTGTTTCTGACCACTGTGGTCCTGCCCATTGTGTTTATGACCAGTGTGTTTCTGACCACTGTGTTTCTGACGACTGTGTGTCTGACTAGTGTGTTTTTGACCACTGTGTTTCTGACCACTGTGTTTCTGACCANTGTTGTCCACAAAACCGCCGCCGTTTTTGAGCGGTTTCTGGATGGCTGCTGCCACGGTCTGCTCAACCTTCTTGTTCATGAGCTCCTGGCATGTAGGCTCCAGGTCCACAGTTGGAGCGGCAGGCTGGAATTGACTGATGATGGAAGCAGGGGACGATGCTGATGGCGGAGAACGATTGATGACAGGATGGGCGCAGGGACGAAAACATTGGGCGCTGCAAAGTTTTCAGTGTGGACGCAGGTTGTCGCAACTCGAGCAATGCGACCGAGCGGATCCTTGTGGCGAGCAGAGGATAGTGTGAACGGCGGAGGAACAATTGATGATGGAGTGGGTGCAAGGGCGAAACCGTGTGTGTGATTGATTTTGGTGAGTAAGATGCGGCAAGGGGAAGGCAGATAACAACGCGCCGCAAAAAATCTGCTACAGGCATGGGTTTAGGCTGCTGCAAAAATGGACAGCTGGCTTGTGCAGATCCTAGTGCCGTTCGCATATGCTGATGGCTGCTGATGAGGAAACGGAAGATGACGATGACGCAGTGGGCGCAGGGGCGAGCCGCGTGCGCTGAATGAACTTTTGACGTGGGCGCAGGTCATCGTGGAAAATGCGATGCGGCCGGGCCAGTGTGTTTCCGACCACTGTGTTCTGACCAGTGTGTTTCCGACGAATGTGTTCTGACCAGTGTGTGTCTGACCACTGTGTTTCTGACCACTGTGTTTATGACCACAGTGTTTCTGACCACTATGTTTATGACCACGGTGTTTCTGACCACTGTGGTCCTGCCCATTGTGTTTATGACCAGTGTGTTTCTGACCACTGTGTTTCTGACGACTGTGTGTCTGACTAGTGTGTTTTTGACCACTGTGTTTCTGACCACTGTGTTTCTGACCAGTGTGTTTATGACCACTGTGTCTCTGAACGCTGAGTTGCTGACCACTGTGTTTCTGACCACTGTCTTTCTGACCACTGTGTTTCTGTCCAGTGTGTTTCTGACCACTGTGTTTCTGACCACTGTGTCTCTGACCACTGTGTTTCTGACCACTGTCTTTCTGACCACTGTGTTTCTGTCCAGTGTGTTTCTGACCACTGTGTTTCTGACCACTGTGTCTCTGACCACTGTGTTTCTGACCACCGTGTGTTTGACCACTGTGTTTCTGACTAGTTTGTTTCTGACCACTGTGTTTCTGACCAGCGTGGTCCTGACCACTGTATTTCTGACCAGTGTGTTTGTGACCACTGTGTATGAGACCACTGTGTTTCTGACCAGTGTGTTGCTGACCACTGTGTTTCTGACCACTGTGTTTCTGACCACTGTGTTTCTGACCCGTGTGTTTCTGACCACTGTGATTCTGAGCACTGTGTTTGTGACAAGTGTGTTTATGGCCACTGTGTTTCTAACCTGTGTTTTTCTGGCGAGTGTGTTTGTGACCACTGTGTTTTTGACCAGTGTGTTTCTGACTACTGTGTTTCTGACCACTGTGTCTCTGAACGCTGAGTTGCTGACCACTGTGTTTCTGACCACTGTCTTTCTGACCACTGTGTTTCTGTCCAGTGTGTTTCTGACCACTGTGTTTCTGACCACAGTGTCTCTGACCACTGTGTTTCTGACCACCGTGTGTTTGACCACTGTGTTATTGACTAGTTTGTTTCTGACCACTGTGTTTCTGACCAGCGTGGTCCTGACCACTGTATTTCTGACCAGTGTGTTTGTGACCACTGTGTATGAGACCACTGTGTTTCTGACCAGTGTGTTGCTGACCACTATGTTTCTGACCACTGTGTTTCTGACCACTGTGTTTCTGACCCGTGTGTTTCTGACCACTGTGATTCTGAGCACTGTGTTTGTGACAAGTGTGTTTATGGCCACTGTGTTTCTGACCACTGTGTTTCTGACCCGTGTGTTTCTGACCACTGTGATTCTGAGCACTGTGTTTGTGACAAGTGTGTTTATGGCCACTGTGTTTCTAACCTGTGTTTTTCTGGCGAGTGTGTTTGTGACCACTGTGTTTTTGACCAGTGTGTTTCTGACTACTGTGTTTCTGACCACTTTGGTTATGACCAGTTTGCTTCTGACCAGTTTGTTTCTGACCAGTGTGTTTCTGACCAGTGTGTTTATGACCACCGTGTTTCTGACCACTGTGTTTCTGACCACTGTGTTTCTGACCAGTGTGTTTCTGACTACTGTGTTTCTGACCACTTTGGTTATGACCAGTTTGCTTCTGACCAGTTTGTTTCTGACCAGTGTGTTTCTGACCAGTGTGTTTATGACCACCGTGTTTCTGACCACTGTGTTTCTGACCACTGTATTTCTGACCACTTTGTTTCTGACCACTGTGTTTCTGACCAGTGTGTTTCTGACCAGTGTGTTTCTGACCACTGTGTTTATGACCACTATCTTTATGACCACTGTGTTTCTGACCAGTGTGTTTCCGACCACTGTGTTCTGAGCAGTGTGTTTCTGACCACTGTGTTTCTGACCAGTGTGTTTCTGACCACTTTGTTTCTGACCACTGTGTTTCTGACCAGTGTGTTTCTGACCAGTGTGTTTCTGACCACTGTGTTTATGACCACTATCTTTATGACCACTGTGTTTCTGACCAGTGTGTTTCCGACCACTGTGTTCTGAGCAGTGTGTTTCTGACCGCTGTGTTTCTGACCACTGTGTTTATGACCAAGGTGTTTCTGACCACTGTGTCTCTGACAACTGTATTTCTGACCGGCGTGTTTCTGACCAGTCTGTTTCTGACCACTGTGTTTCTGACCACTGTGTTTATGACCAAGGTGTTTCTGACCACTGTGTCTCTGACAACTGTATTTCTGACCGGCGTGTTTCTGACCAGTCTGTTTCTGACCACTGTGTTTCTGACCATTGTGTTTCAGACCAGTGTGTTTCTGACCACTGTGTCTCTGAACACTGTGTTTCAGACCACTGTGTATTTGACTACTGTATTTCTGGCCAGTGTGTTTATGACCATTGTCTTTCTGACCACTGTGTTTCTGACCAGTGTGTTTCCGACCACTGTGTTCTGAGCAGTGTGTTTCTGACCGCTGTGTTTCTGACCACTGTGTTTATGACCAAGGTGTTTCTGACCACTGTGTCTCTGACAACTATATTTCTGACCGGCGTGTTTCTGACCAGTCTGTTTCTGACCACTGTGTTTCTGACCACTGTGTTTCAGACCAGTGTGTTTCTGACCACTGTGTCTCTGAACACTGTGTTTCAGACCACTGTGTATTTGACTACTGTATTTCTGGCCAGTGTGTTTATGACCATTGTCTTTCGGGTTTAGGGTTTAGGGTTTAGGGTTTAGGGTTTAGGGTTTAGGGTTTAGGGTTTAGGGTTTAGGGTTTAGGGTTTAGGGTTTAGGGTTTAGGGTTTAGGGTTTAGGGTTTAGGGTTTAGGGTTNGTTTCTGACCACTGTGTTTCAGACCAGTGTGTTTCTGACCACTGTGTCTCTGAACACTGTGTTTCAGACCACTGTGTATTTGACTACTGTATTTCTGGCCAGTGTGTTTATGACCATTGTCTTTCTGACCACTGTGTGTCTGACCACTGTGTTTCTGACAACTGTATTTTTTACCACTGTGTTTCTGACAACTCTTTTGACCAATGTGTGTCTGACCAGTGTGTTTGTGACCACTCTGTTTTTGACCAGTGTGTTTCTGACCACTGTGTTCTTGACCACTGTGTTTCTGACCGGTCTGTTTCTGACCACTGTGTTTCTGACAACTCTTTTGACCAATGTGTGTCTGACCAGTGTGTTTGTGACCACTCTGTTTTTGACCAGTGTGTTTCTGACCACTGTGTTCTTGACCACTGTGTTTCTGACCGGTCTGTTTCTGACCACTGTGTTTCTGACCAGTGTGGTCCTGACCATTGTATTTCTGATCAGTGTATTTGTGACCACTGTGTTTCTGACCACTGTGTTTCTGACCGATGTGTTTCTGACCACTGTGTTTCTGACCAGTGTGTTTCTGACCAGTGTATTTGTGACCACTGTGTTTCTGACCACTGTGTTTCTGACCGATGTGTTTCTGACCACTGTGTTTCTGACCAGTGTGTTTCTGACCAGTGTGTTTATGACCACTGTGTTTCTGACAACTGTGTTTCTGACCTGTGTGTTTCTGACCACTGTGTTTCTCTCCAGAATGTTTCTGGCCAGTGTGTTTGTGACCACTGTGTTACTGACCGGTGTGTTTTTTACCACTGTGTTTCTGACCACTGTGGTTCTGACCAGTGTGTTTCTGACGAGTTTGTTTCTGTCCAGTCTGTTTCTAACCAGTGTGTTTCTGACCACTGTGTTTCAGACCAATGTGTTTCTGACCACTGTGTTTCTGACCACTTTGTTTCTGACCACTGTGTTTCTGACCAGTGTATTTCTGACCAATGTGTTTCTGACCACTGTGTTTCTCACGGCTGTGTGTCTCACTAGTGTGTTTTTGACCACTGTGTTACTGACCACTGTGTTTCTCACCAGTGTGTTTCTGACCAGTGTGTCTCTGAATTCTGTGTTGCTGACCAATGAGTTTCTGACCACTGTGTTTCTGACCACTGTGTTTCTGACCAGTGTGTTTCTGACCACCGTGTTTATGACCAATGTGTTTCCGACAAATGTGTTTATGACCAGTGTGTTTCTGACCACTGTGTCTCTGACCACTGTGCTTGTGACTAGTGTGTTTATGGCCACTGTGTTTCTGACCAGTGTATTTCTGGCCAGTGTGTTTCTGACCACTGTGTCTCTGACCACTGTGCTTGTGACTAGTGTGTTTATGGCCACTGTGTTTCTGACCAGTGTATTTCTGGCCAGTGTGTTTCTGACCACTGTGTTTCTGACCAGTGTGGTAATGACCAGTGTGTTTCTGACCAATGTGTTGCCGTCCAGTGTGTTTTTGACAAGTGTGTTTCTGACCGCTGTGTTTCTAGCCACTGTGTTTCCGACCACTGTGTTTCTGACCGCTTTGTTTCTGACCATTGTGTTTCTGACCAGTGTGTTCTAACCAGTGTCTTTCTGACCACTGTGTTTATGACCACCGTGTTTCTGACGAGTGTGTTTCCGGCCACTGTGTTCTGACCAGTGTGTTGCTGACCACTGTGTTTCTAACCACTGTGTTTATGACCACGGTGTTTCTGACCACTGTGTATCTGACCACTGTTTTTTTGACCAGCATGTTTCTGACCATTGTGTTTCTGACCAGTGTGTTTCTGACCACTGTGTTTCTGACCAGTGTGTTTCGGACCACTGTGTCCCTGAACGCTGTGTTTGAGACCACTGTGTTTTTTACTACTGTATTTCTGACCAGTGTGTTTATGACCAATGTGTTTCTGACCACTGTGTGTCTGACCACTGTGTTTCTGACCAATGTATTTCTGACCACTGTGTTTCTGACCACTGTATTTCTGACCACTGTGTTTCAGACCACTGTGTTCTTGAGTACTGTATTTCTCACCAGTGTGTTTATGACCAGTGTGTTTCTGACCACTGTGTTATTGACCACTGTGTTTGTGACCAGTGTGTTTCTGACCACTGTGTTTCTGACCAGCGTGGTCCTGACCACTGCGTTTCTGATCAGTGTGTTTGTGACCACTATGTTAATGACCACCGTTTTTCTGACCTGTGTGTTTATGACCACTGTGTTTCTGACCACTGTGTCTCTGACCAGTGTGCTTCTGACCACTGTGTTCTGACCACTGTGTTTCTGACCTGTGTGTTTCTGACCACTGTGTTTCTGTCCAGTGTGTTTCTGGCCAGTGTGTTTGTGACCACTGTGTTACTGACCAGTGTGTTTTTGACCACTGTGTTTCTGACCAGTGTGTTTCTGACCACTGTGTTTCTGACCTGTGTGTTTCTGACCACTGTGTTTCTGTCCAGTGTGTTTCTGGCCAGTGTGTTTGTGACCACTGTGTTACTGACCAGTGTGTTTTTGACCACTGTGTTTCTGACCACTGTGGTTCTGACCAGTGAGTTTCTGACCAGTTAATTTCTGTCTAGTGTGTTTCTAGCCAGTGTGTTTCTGACCACTGTGTTTCTGACCAATGTGTTTCTGACCAGTGCATTTCTGACCACTGTTTTTCTGACCATTGTATTTCTGACCACTGTGTCTCTGACCACTGTTATTCTGACCAGTCTATTTCTGACCACTGTGTTTTGGACCACTGTGTTTCTGACGATTGTGTGTCAGACTAGCGTGTATTTGACCACTGTGTTTCTGACCAGTGTGTTTCTGACCATTGTGTCTCTGAACGCTGTGTTGCTGACCACTGTGTTTCTGACCACTGTCTTTCTGACCACTGTGTTTCTGTCCAGTGTGTTTCTGACCGCTGTGTTTCTGACCACTGTGTCTCTGACCACTGTGTTTCTGACCACTGTGGTCTTGACCACTGTGTTTCGGATCAGTGTGTTTCTGACCACCGTGTTTATGACCAGCGTGGTCCTGACCACTGTATTTCTGACCAATGTGTTTGTGACCACTGTGTTTCTGACCACTGTGCTTCTGACAAATGTGTTTCTGACCACTGTGTTTGTGAACAGTGTGTTTCTGACCACTGTGTTTCTGACCACTGTGTTTGTGACCAGTGTGTTTATGGCCACTGTGTTTCTGACCAGTGTGTTTCTGGCCAGTGTGTTTGTGGCCACCGTGTTTCTGACCAGTGTGTTTCTGACCACTGTGTTTCTGACCACTGTGTTTGTGACCAGTGTGTTTATGGCCACTGTGTTTCTGACCAGTGTGTTTCTGGCCAGTGTGTTTGTGGCCACCGTGTTTCTGACCAGTGTGTTTTTGACCACTGTGTTTCTGACCACTGTGGTTCTGACCAGTGTGTTTCTCACCAATGTGTTTCCGTCCAGTGTGTTTTTGACCACGTATCACATAGCAAGCACAAGGGGCTTCAATACGTTGTGGCACGGTGTGGAGACCATGCAGGATGACCAACCAAAGTAGGCATATGTCACTGACCATGACCAAATAATGTCACTAAGTGTGGTAAACTTTGACAACTCACAACACGAGTCACAAACGGTCAGGGTGAAAGGTAATGGTTTGTGAATACTAGTTATCTACTAGCAAGTACAAATACCTTCAATATGTAGTGGCACAATGTTGCTTCAATGCACAGTGACCGACCGAAGTATGCATATGTCACTGACCATGACGAAAGAATTTCACTTCATGTGGTCAACATTGAAAACGCATAACACGACTCACAAATGGTCAGAGGGGAAAACAATGGGTTGGGAACATTAGTTATCAACTAGGAAGTACACATACCTTCAACAAGCAGTGGCACGGTATGGCTAGCGTGCACAGTGACCAACCAAATGATGCATACGTCACTGACTACGACCGAATAAGTCCACTATGTGTGGTCAACATTGACAACTCATAACACAAGTCACAAATGGTCAGAGGGAGAGACAATGGTTTGGGAAGCCTATGTATTGACTAGAAAGGACAATAAACTTCAATACGTAGTGGCACGGCGTGACTAATATGCACACCAAACAACCAAACTAGGCATATGTCACTGATCATGACCAGAGAATTTCAATAAGGGTGGTCAACATTGACCAACCATAACACGACTCACAAACGGTCAGGAGAGGAAACAATGCTATGGGAATATCGGTTCTCAACTACCAAGTACAACGACCTTCATTCAGCAGTAGCACGGTGTGGCTACCATGGACAATGAACGACCAAAGTAGGCATATGTACTGCCTTTGACCAAAGACATCCGCTGTGTGTGGTCAACGTTGACAACTCAAAACATGAGTCACAAACGTTCAGAAGGGGAAACAATGGTTTGGGAACACCACGTATCACATAGCAAGCACAAGGGGCTTCAATACGTTGTGGGACGGTGTGGATACCATGCACGATGACCAGCCAAAGTATGCATGTGTCACTGACCATGACCAAATAATGTCGCTATGTGTGGTAAAGTTTGACAACTCACAACACGAGTCAGAAATGGCCAGGGTGGAAGGTAATGGTTTGTTAATACTAGTTATCTACTAGCAAGTACAAATACCTTCAGTATGTAGTGGCACAATGTGGCTTTAATGCACAATGACCAACCAACGTATGCATATGTCACTAGCCATGACGAACAAATTTCACTTCGTGTGGTCAACATTGACAACTCATAACACGGGTCACAAATGGTCAGAGGTAGAGAAAACGGGTTGGGAAGCCTATGTATTCACTAGAAAGGACAACAAACTTCAATGTGTAGTGGCATGGTGTGGCTAGTATGCACACCAAACAACCAAACTAGGCATGTGTCACTTATCATGACCAGAGAATTTCAATATGGGTGGTCAACGTTGACCAACCATAACACGAGTCGCAAACGGTCAGGACAGGAAACAGTGCTATGGGAATATCGATCCTCAGCTACCAAGTACAACAAACTTCATTCAGTAGTTGCACGGTGTGGCTACCATGTACAATGACCGACCAAAGTAGGCATATGTACTGCCTTTGACCAAAGAAATCCGCTTTGTGTGGTCAGTGTTGACAACTCATAATACGAGTCACAAATGGTCACAGGGGGAAACAATGGTTTGAGAACACCAAGTATCACATAGCAAGCACAAGGGGCTTCAAAACGTTGTGGCACGGTGAGGAGACCATGCACGATGACCAACCAAAGTAGGCATATGTCACTAACCATGACCAAATAAAATCACTAAGTGTGGTAAACTTTGACAACACACAACACGAGTCACAAATGGTCAGGGAGGAAGGTAATGGTTTGTAAATACTACTTTTCTAGTAGCAAGTACAAATACATTCATTATGTAGTGGCACAATGTGGCTTCAATGCACAATGACCAGCCAACGTATGCATATGTCACTAACCATGACGAACAAATTTCACTTAATGTGGTCAACATTGACATCTCATAACACGAGTCACAAATGGTCAGAGGGAGAGAAAATGGTTTGGGAAGCCTATGCATTGACTAGAAAGGACTAAGAACTTAAATGTGTAGTGGCACGGTGTGGCTAGTATGCACACTAAACAACCGAACTAGGCATGTATCACTGATCATGACCAGTGAATTCCAATATGGGTGGTCAACGTTGACCAACCATAACACGAGTCACAAACCGTCAGGACAGGAAACAATGCTATGGGAATATCCGTTCTCCACTACCAAGTACAACCACCTTCATTCAGTAGTAGCACAGTGTGGCTACCATGTACAATGACCCACCAAAGCAGGCATATGTACTGCCTTTGACCAAAGAAATCCACTGTGTGTGGTCCACGTTGACAACTCATAATACGAGTTACAAATGTTAAGAGGAGGAAACAATGGTTTAGGAACACCAAGTATCACATAGCAAGCACAAGGGGCTTCAATACGTTGTGGCACGGTGTGGACACCATGCACGATGACAAACCAAAGTAGGCATACGTCACTGACCGTGACCAAATAATGTCACTAAGTGTGGTAAACTTTGACAACTCACAACACGAATCACAAATGGTCAGGGTGGAAGGTAATGGTTTGTGAATACTAGTTATCTAATAGCAAGTACAAATACTTTCAATATTTATTGGCACAATGTGGCTGCAATGCACAGTGACCAACCAACGTATGCATATGTCACTAACCATGACGAACAAATTTCACTTCATGTGGTCAACATTGACAACGCATAACACGAGTCACAAATGGTCAGAGGGAGAGAAAATGGTTTGGGAAGCCTGTGTATTCACTAGAAAGGACAACGAACTTCAATGTGTAGTGGCACGGTGTGGCTAGTATGCACACCAAACAACCAAATTAGGCATATGTCACTGATCATGACCGGAGAATTTCAATATGGGTGGTCAACATTGAGCAACCATAACACGAGTCACAAACGGTCAGGACAAGAAACAATGCTATGGGAATATCGGTTCTCAGCTACCAAGTACAACGACCTTCATTCAGTAGTAGCACGGTGTGGCTCCCATGTACAATGACCGACCAAAGTAGGCATATGTACTGCCTTTGACCAAATGAATCCGCAGTGTGTGGTCAATGTTGACACCTCATAATACGAGTCACAAATGGTCAGAGGGGTAAACAATGGTTTGGGAACACCAAGTATCACATAGCAAGCACAAGGGGCTTCAATACTTTGTGGCACGGTGTGGAGACCATGCACGATGACCAACCAAAGTAGGCATATGTCACTGACCATGACCAAATAATGTCACTAAGTGTGGTAAACTTTGACAACTCACAACACGAGTCACAAATGGTCAGGGTGGAAGGTAATGGTTTGTGCATACTAGTTTTCTACTAGCAAGTACAAATACCTTCATTATGTAGTGGCACAATGTGGCTTCAATGCACAATGACCAACCAACGTATGCATGTGTTACTAACCATGACGAACAAATTTCACTTCATGTGGTCAACATTGACCACACATAACACGAGTCACAAATGGTCAGAGGGAGAGAAATGGTTTGGGAAGCCTATGTATTGACTAGAAAGGACGAAGAACTTCAATGTGTAGTGGCACGGTGTGGCTAGTATGCACACCAAACATTCAAACTAGGCATATGTCACTGATCATGACCAGAGAATTTCAATATGGGTGGTCAACGTTGACCAACCATAACACGAGTCACAAACGGTCAGGTCAGGAAACAATGCTATGGGAATATCGGTTCTCAACTACCAAGTACAACGACCTTTAGTTTGTAGTAGCACGGTGTGGCTACCATGTACAATGACCAACCAAAGTAGGCATATGTACTGCCTTTGACCAAAGAAATCCGCTGTGTGTGGTCAATGTTGACAACTCATAATACGAGTCACAAATGGTCAGAGGGGGAAACAATGGTTTGGGAACACCAAGTATCACATAGCAAGCACAAGGGGTTTCGATACGTTGTGGCACAGTGTGCAGACCATGCACGATGACCAACCAAAGTAGGCATATGTCACTGACCATGACCAAATAATGTCACTGAGTGTGGTAAACTTTGACAACTCACAACACGAGTCACAGATGGTCAGGGTGGAAGGTAATGGTTTGTTAATACTAGTTATTTACTAGCAAGTACAAATACCTTCAATATGTAGTGGCACAATGTGGCTTCAATGCACAGTGACCAACCAAAGTATGCACATGTCACTGACCATGACGAAAGAAGTTCACTTCATGTGGTCAACATTGAAAACGCATAACACGAGTCAGAAATGGTCAGAGGGGAAAACAATGGGTTGGAGACACTAGTTATCAAGGAGGAAGTACAAAGAACTTCAACAAGCAGTGACAGGGTATGGCTAGCGTGCACAGTGACCAAGCAAAGGATGCATACGTCACTGACTACGACCGAATAACTCCACTATGTGTGGTTAGCATTGACAACTCATAACACGAGTCACAAATGGTGAGAGGGAGAGAAAAGGGTTTGGGAAGCCTATGTATTGACTAGAAAGGACAAAGAACTTCAATACGTAGTGGCACGGTGTGGCTTGTATGCACACCAAACAACTAAACTAGGCACTTGTCACTGATCATGACCATAGAATTTCAATATGGGTGGTCAACATTGACCAGCCATAACACGAGTCACAAACAGTAAGGGGAGGAAACAATGCTATGATAATATCGATTCTGAACTACCAAGTACAATGACCTTCAGTCAGTAGTAGCACGGTGTGCCTAACATGCACAATGACCGACCAAAGTAGGCATATGTACTGCCTTTGACCAGAGAAATCCGCTGTGTGTGGTCAACGTTGACAACTCATAATACGAGTCACAAATGGTCAGAGGGGGAAACAATGGTTTGGGAACACCAAGTATCACATACCAAGCACAAGGGGCTTCAATACATTGTGGCACGGTGTGGAGACCATGCACGATGACCAACCAAAGTAGGCATATGTCACTGACCATGACCAAATAAAGTCACGAAGTGTGGTAAACTTTGACAACTCATGACCCGAGTCACAAATGGTCAAGGTGGAAGGTAATGGTTTGTGAATACTAGTTATCTACTACCAAGTATAAATACCTTCTATATGAAGTGGCACAATGTGGCTTCAATGCACAGTGACCGACCAAAGTATGCATATGTCACTAACCATGACGAACAAATTTTACTTCATGTGGTCGACGTTGAAAATGCATAACACGAGTCACAAATCGTCAGAGGGGAAAACACTGGATTGGAAAGCCTATGTATTGGCTAGAAAGGACAAAGAACTTCAATATGTAGTGGCACGGTGTGGCTTATAAGAACACCGACAAATCAAACTAGGCATATGTCACTGACCATGACCAGAGAATTTCAATATGGGTGGTCAACGTTGACCAACCATAACACAGGTCACAAACGGTCAGGAGAGGAAACAATGCTATGAGAATATCGGTTCTCAACTACCATGTACAATGACATTCATTGAGCAGGAGCATGGTGTGGCTACCATGCACCATGACCGACCAAAGTAGGCATATGTACTGCCTTTGACCAAAGAAATCCGCCGTGTGTGGTCCACGTTGACAACTCATAATACGAGTCACAAATGGTCAGAGGGGGAAACAATGGTTTGGGAACACCACGAATCACATAGCAAGGACAAGGGGCTTCAATACGTTGTGGCACGGTGTGGAGACCATGCACGATGACCAACGAAAGTAGGCATATGTCACTGACCATGACCAAACAATGTCACTAAGTGTGGTAAACTTTGACAACTCACAACACGAGTCACAAATGGTCAAGGTGGAAGGTAATGGTTTGTGAATACTAGTTATCTACTAGCAAGGATAAATACATTCAATATGTAGTGGCACAATGTGGCTTCAATGCACAGTGACCACCCAAAGTATGCATATGTCACTGACCATGACGAAAGAATTTCACTTCATGTGGTCAACTTTGAAAACGCGTAACACGAGTCACAAATGGTCAAAGGGGAAACAAGGGGTTGGGAACACTAGTTATCAACTAGCAAGTACAAAGACCTTCAACAAGCAGTGGCATGGTATGGCTAGCGTGCACAGTGACCAACCAAAGGATGCACACGTCACTGACTACGACCGAATAAGTCCACTATGTGTGGTCAACATTGACAACTCATAACACGAGTCACAACTGCTCAGAGGGAGAGAAAATGGTTTAGGAAGCCTTTTTATTGACTGGAAAGGACAAAGAACTTCAATACGTAGTGGCACGGTGTGACTAATACGCACACCAAACAACCAAACTAGGCATATGTCACTGATCATGACCACATAATTTCAATATGGGTGGTCAATGTTAACCAACCATAACACGAGTCCCAAACGGTCAGGACAGGAAACAATGCTATGGGAATAACGGTTCTAAAATACCAAGTACAACGACCTTCATTCAGTAGTAGCACGGTGTGGCTACCATGTACAATGACCGACCAAAGTAGGCATATTTACTGCCTTTGACCAAAGAAATCCGCTGCGTGTGCTCAACGTTGACAACTCATAATACGAGTCACAAATGGTCAGAGGGGGAAACAATGGTTTGGGAACACCAAGTATCACACAGCAAGCACAAGGGGCTTCAATACGTTGTGGCACGGTGTGGAGACCATGCACGATGACCAATCAAAGTAGGCATATGTCACTGACCATGACCAAATAATGTCACCAAGTGTGGTAAATTTTGACAACTCACAACACGAGTCACAAATGGTCAGGGTGGAAGGTAATGGTTTGTCAATACTAGTTATCTACTAGCAAGTACAAGTATATTCAATATATAGTGGCACAATGTGGCTTCAATGCACAGTGACCAACCAAAGTATGCATATGTCACTGAACATGACGGAAGAATTTCACTTCATGTGGTCAACGTTGAAAACGCATAACACAAGTCACAAATGCTCAGAGGGGAAAATGATGGATTGGGAACACTAGTTATCAACTAGGAAGTACAAAGACCTTCAACAAGCAGTGGCATGGTATGGCTAGCGTGCACAGTGACCAACCAAAGGATGCATACGTCACTGACTACGACCAAATAAGTCCACTATGTGTGGTCAACATTGACAACTCATAACACGAGTCACAAATGGTCAGAGGGAGAGACAATGGTTTGGGAAGCCTATGTATTGACTAGAAAGGACAAAGAACTTCAATACGCAGTGGCACGGTGTGGCTAATATGCACACCAAACAACCAAACTAGGCATATGGCACTGATCATGACCACAGAATTTCAATATGGGTGGTCAACGTTGACCAACCATAACACGAGTCACAAACAGTCAGGACAGGAAACAATGCTATGGGAATATTGGTTCTCAACTACCAAGTACAACGACCTTCAGTGAGTAGTAGCACGGTGTGGCTACCATGCACAATGACCGACCATAGTAGGCATATGTACTCCCTTTGACCGAATACATCCATTGTGTGTGGTCAACGTTAACAACTCATAATACGAGTCACAAATGGTGAGAGGGGGAAACAATGGTTTGAGAACACCAAGTGTCATATAGCAAGCACAAGGGGCTACAATATGTTGTGGCACGATGTGGAGACCATGCACGATGACCAACCAAAGTAGGCATATGTCACTAACCATGACCAAGTAATGTCACTAAGTGTGGTAAGATTGGACAACTCACAACACGAGTCACAAATGATGAGGGTTGATGGTAATGGTTTGTGAATACTAGTTATTAACTAGCAAGTACAAATACCTTCAATATGTTGTGGCACAATGTGCCTTCAATGCACAGTGACCAACCAATGTATGCACATGTCACTAACTATGACGAACAAATTTAACTTCATGTGGTCAACGTTGAAAACGCATAACACGAGTCACAAATGGTCAGAGGGGAAAACAATGGATTGGGAAGCCTATGTATTGGCTAGAAAAGACAAAGAACTTCAATACGTAGTGGCACGGTGTGGCTAGTATGCACACCAAACTATCAAACTAGGCATATGTCACTAACCATGATGAACAACTTTCACTTCATGTGGTCAACGTTGAAAACGCATAACACGAGTCACAAATGGTCAGAGGGGAAAACAATGGATTGGGAAGCCTATGTATTGGCTAGAAAAGACAAAGAACTTCAATACGTAGTGGCACGGTGTGGCTAGTATGCACACCAAACTATCAAACTAGGCATATGTCACTGATCATGACCATAGAATTTCAATATGGGTGGTCAACGCTAACCAACCATAACACGAGTCACAAACGGTCAGGAGAGGAAACAATGCCATGAGAATATCGGTTCTTAACTACCAAGTACAATGACCTTCAGTCAGTAGTAGCGCGGTGTGGCTACCATGCACACTGACCGACCAAAGTAGGCATATTTACTGCCTTTGACCAAAGAAATCCGCTGTTTGTGGTCCACTTTGACAACTCATAATACGAGTCACAAATGGTCAGAGGGGGAAACAATGGTTTGGGAACACCACGTATCACATAGAAAGCACAAGGGGTTTCAATATGTTCTGGCACGGTGTGGAGACCATGCATGATGACCAACCAAAGTAGGCATATGTCACTGACCATGACCAAATAATGTCACTAAGTGTGGTAAACTTTGACAACTCACAACACGTGTCACAAATGGTCAGGGTGGAAGGTAATGGTTTGTGAATACTAGTATCTACTAGCAAGTACAAATACCTTAAATATGCAGTGGCACAATGTGGCTTCAATGCACAGTGACCACCCAAAGTATGCATGCGTCACTGACCATGACGAAAGAATTTCACTTCATGTGGTCAACGTTGAAAACGCATAACACGAGTCATAAATGGTCAGAGGGGAAAACAATGGTTGGGAACACTAGTTATCAACTAGGAAGTACAAAGTCCTTCAACAAGCAGTGGCACGGTATGGCTAGCGTGCACAGTGACCAACCAAAGGATGCATACGTCACTGACTACGACCGGATAAGTCCACTATGTGTGGTCAACATTGACAACACATACCACGAGTCACAAATGGTCAGAGAGAGAGAGAGAGAAAATGGTTTGGGGAGCCTATGTATTGACTAGAAAAGACAAAGAACTTCAATACGTAGTGGCACGGTGTGGCTTATATGCACCCCAAACAACCAAACTAGGCATATGTCACTGATCATAACCCCATAATTTCAATATGGGTGGTCAACGTTGACCAACCATAACACGAGTCACAGACGATCAGGACAGGAAACAATGCTATGGGAATATCGGTTCTCAACTACCAAGTACAACGACCTTCATTCAGAAGTAGCACGGTGTGTCTACCATGTACAATGACCGACCAAAGTAGGCATATGTACTGCCTTTTAGCAAAGAGATCCGCTGTGTGTAGTCAACGTTGACAACTCATAATACGAGTCACAAATGGTCAGAGGGGGAAACAATGGTTTGGAAACACCAAGTATCACATAGCAAGCACAAGGGGCTTAAATACGTTGTGGCACGGTGCGGGGACCATGCACGATGACCAACCAAAGTAGGCATATGTCACTGACGAGGACCAAATGATGTCACTAAGTGTGGTAAACTTTGACAACTCACAACATGAGTCACAAATGGTCAGGGTGGAAGGTAATGGTTTGTGAATACTAGTTATCTACTAGCAAGTACAAATACCTTTAATATGTGGTGGCACAATGTGGCCTCAATGCACACTGACCAACCAAAGTATGCATATGTCACTAACCATGACAAACTAATTTCACGTATGCGGTCAATGTTGCAAACGCATAACACGATTCACAAATGGTCAGAGGGGAAAACAATGGGTTGGGGACACTAGTTATCAACCGTATGGCTAGCGTGTCAGGCGGGGATCCACCGCGTCTCCGCTGAGGAGAAGATGGATCCGCGGAGGACAAAATCACTGCTTTGTACAGATCCACAGAACGAGGCTTCCGCGGCCTGAGGACCGCGGAGGAAGAAAAAGGGAAACCGCAGAGTACCGGGGAACGCGCAAGGCATGCTGGCTCCCGCGATAAGATTGCGGTAGAGCGTGGGGTGGCGCGGAATCCAGCTGTGAAAAAAGGAAAAGGGCAGGAAAGCCGCCGCCAAGGAGCACGAATTGCCGGTGAACTGTCAAACGGCTGTTCGAAAGAATGGTTGTGGAGAAGCCAAAACGGGCAGGACAGCAGGGTGAGAATCTGCGGGGAAAAGAGAACCAGAGTCGAGCCGCGGAGAAGATGGAGCGCTGGACGTGCGGAAACACACGACGCCAGGACCAAAGGTCAGGCAAGAGCCTGACCAATGAGGGCTCAAGGGAGCGGCGGTAATCAAGGAGGAGACTGGGGGGACGCACTGCGCGAAGACGAAGATTCAAGGAAGAACACAAGACTGCAAGCGCCCAAGCCGCGGATTAGAGGAAGATGTAATAATAGCACAGGAAATGTGGTAGTAAAGTGTGTGTGAGTGTGGGACAAGACCCGCGGTGCGTGTAGCGCGCTGCGCGGAGTTCAAGATAGGGGAAAGAGGGAAGGAAGTCTGAAGAGGACTAGCTTTAGGTAGATATAAAGTAGTAGCGTAGCGGAGGAACGATGAGGATCAGAGATCTGACTGATGATGAGAGATGCTCACCTTTTGCCCAATGCAAGCCTATTTTCCCTCATGAGCTTGAGAATCCTGATTCATGTTGAACTTGATTGTCTCCACCCATCTGATTAATCCACGCAAGTGTTAGCGTGATTCACACGCAGGCTTCATCTGCTAAGATCTGCACCAGAGGAGGAAGTTTCAGAACTGCTCTTCGCGGAATCGTTTCGCGGAGGACGCATACTTGCCCCGCAGATGTGTGCGGAGCATACTGTTCAATCCACCCCTCCTAAGAACAACCAAAGATCCCGCTGAGTGCTATCATCACCAGGGGACACAAGTTGGGTGAAGCGTGCTGTTGGCAACTCCGCGGCCTTACACACGACCGCAGGACGGGGTTTCGCGGGCAGATGAGTCAGAGACCACGAGGTGGCGGACTCTTGTATTGGCAAGGAGGGAGTTGCGGAGCACTGCCCACGACTAGAACCCAGAAGGTGTGAAGCATCCGCGGAAGATCAGGAGAGGTAGCGGAGAAACAACCAGCGGGTGCTTCCCTGAGTCGCGGAACGACAAGATCGCGGAGCAGGCCAAACGCGAAGTCAGAGAGCGCGGAAGTAAAATTATGCGCGGCAAAATTGGGGGTATCAGTGTCATCATGCGGTGAGCATGGACAGTTATTTGCTCTTTGCTGGTAGAACTGCACGAGCCTTCAGAATCAGTCATACATGTCTGCAGCCAGCTTCGTGCATCACGACACGCGGAGGCAACACCAGTAGTATTTGCAGCAAGCTTCCATACGACACTTCTTGCCGCGGCATGCAGCCACGCAGGCGGGCAGTTGGGAGACCTCGCCCACACCCTCTCGCACGCCTGTCAGTTCATCGCCGGGCGCGGACCCATTGGGACAGCACCGAAGAGTCACCAAGTTGCTGGAGCAGCTACACTGGCGGCATATCATGAACGCACTGCAGGACCGTGTGGAGGTGGAAAGCGTACACAGCCAAAATGTCCGCGAAACTCACCGGCTCCAGGTCAACGACTTTATGGAGCACAGGTGGTTTTCCAATGTGCCACCGCCAGCAGACGGACTCTCCGAGACTGGGAGATCATTGGCATATAAAGGGCCAGTTTACCAGCGGCGCGGCGGAATGCAGCGGTCATGGTTTGCGGAGGAGGATCACCTGCCATCCGCGCCCTTAGCAGGGATTACAACCTCCTCGCCCCCTCTCGTCTCCAGAGAGCCAACCTTCGGGGTGACCCACCGCCATCTAGCACTTCCAGAAGGTGTGCCCGCGAAGCGACCACCTTTAACAAAGGGAGAAAGGGGGATGAGACAGCCTCTGCAGGAAGTATGCACTGAACAGCCGGGCGAGTCACCTGTGATGCCGGAGACGAGGCAGCAGGGCCACCCACCCACAACAGAACACGCGGAGGGGGGTCCGACAGCTGTGGCTGGATGGCCCAACGCGATGGAAGGAATATCCCTACAAGCGAATCCGCGGTTGACTGCCACGGACACCTCCGTAACACCAAGCGTGAGGGCAAAGGCGAGTCACGACCCACAATTCATTGGATGGCAAGGAATACCACAAGGGGAACGGAGAGGGGGCATGGTGCATCAACCCCCCTGATTCCGCCGCCATCCCACGCAACCCAGCAGCCACTTATAGGGCCTCAGCCACAGCCCAACCATGCATTGCAAGGGACTCTGCCGCATGCGGGGTCCGTGACAATCTCTTCCACCACAGCTCCACCAGGTTGGATGATGATGGGCACCTGGGCCATGCCCTCTACGGCAGGAGTGCCGCCGCAAGCACCCATGCAGCAGATACCGTCACAGCAACCAGTGGCTCCTATGACATCACAACTAATGCCCGTGGTGGTCGGACACCCAGTTTACCACCAGCAACCGACGGGTACCGCGCCAGCTTGGATCGCGGTCCATCCAGCACAACCTGCCAGCCAGATGCAACCGACAGTACCCCACTCCACCTACCCTGCTCTCCCGCCGAATCCAGTGACCACCATGGCCCCTGCGGCATCTAGCACCACCCGCTCTACCACTCTGCTATCTCACACCCTCTACCTCAGGGGTACTGGCTGCCAGGACATACGGTCCCCGCCGCCCCGAACACACAGGCATCGCCCCTTGGGACTATGTTCTACTCCGCACCCTATGCGACGCCGGCCACCCCTGCGATTCATTATTATGCTATTCCGACGACAGCCCCAATGGGCAACCCCACACCTGCGCCCCAGGGGTAGCCACAAACTGGCCACGTGGGCTATTCGGCAATCACAACTCCTCATCCCAGTCCCTCCCTTCCAGCCCCGCACCCATTCTCCGTGGCAACATCCATGGCCAACCGAAATACTGGGCCTCAGCTGTAGTACATATGCACACAACCAGCCAACATTTCGCGGCTGGAGATCTTCAAGGGGACCCCCGAAGAGGACCCATGGACGTGGTTGAAGCAGATCACGATACACGCAAGCGTGGGGCGGATCCCACCGGACCTTTGCATGGCCACCGCGGAGCTCCATCTTCAGGGCGCGGCGGAGGAATGGTACAATGCGCGAGCGCCGTTCAACTCCTTTGAAGATTTTTGCAACGCGCTGATCGACCGCTTTAAGCGGCCGACCAAGGAAGAAGCACTCCGTAAAATTGAAAACGAGGTCATGCGGAAGGACACCGACATCCGGAGGTTCTTGGATCAGTTCCTCACTTGG
>SZWC01025599.1:13342-20842 GCA_023375785.1 Penium margaritaceum
CTGGTTGGCTGCCCGGCGGGCTGGCTGGACAGCGGGCTGTAGGGTAGATGGATGGCTAAGTGGCTGAAGGGGTGGCTAGGAGGGTGGCAGGCTGGGTGATTGAAGGCTGGATGTCTGGTTAAACGGCTCGCCTGGTGGCAGGTTGTGTGGCTGGGTGGCTGGCTGGCTGGGTGGCTGGCTGGGTGCCTGGTTGGGTGCCTGGTTGGGTGGCTGACAGGGTGAAGGGGGTTGAACATGTGGCGATCAAAAGAATGTCAGAGAACGGGCAAAATGTAGGTGAAGATATGATTTAGATGTAGAGGGTGCACAAGAGAGACATTTTAGACAGTCTTGTCCTCTGATGCAGAAGGGAAAACGTACCACTATTGGTACCTCCAGAAGATTGGAAGGTCGCGAGGTGCGTAAAAGTCCCGCAAGTTTTTCACAAAAAGATGAAGTGTCTTCATGAGTGCCTGCATGGGTACATGCAAGAAGAATATGTTAGTTTTTGCAACGCAATACATTTCATCTTGGTTAGAATAAATTAGTGTATTTCAAATTAATGCAATACACGACACTTCAATCACTGCAAGTTCTTCAAGCAATGGATTGCATTTTTGTAAAAGCAGTAAATGACACTTCTGACAAAGAAATGCACAGCAGTCTGGTCAAAGTAATGTACGACACTTTTGGTCAAAGTGATACATTGCAGTTCTATCAAAGTAAGACTCTCTGCACATTCTGCACACATTTATAAGGTAACTCAACATCACACCCCCACATGCAAACGGGGATGCGAGTGGCAATAGGGGCGGCGGGCAGGCCGTAGTACACTTGCTGTCCACCTACTTGTGCCGGCATGCCACATGAAACAACACTACAACGTCCAAGCAATGTACTGCACGTTTGTGAAAGCATTACTTTACACTTGCATGAGAGTAGTACTCTACACTTCAGACAATGTAATGCACGGCAATACTGAGAAAGCATTACACTGCACACTTTTTACGCACATTTATAATGCACAAAAGATTACATACGGTTCTCACCTTTGAGATGTGTGTAGAAGTTGCTGAAGGCATGAGTGGAGTTGTGTTTGACTGTGTCCTTGTCACCAGATCCATCCATTTGTAAGATCTAAATTAAGGGCAGACCCAAAGTGTGTGCATGTGCGGGTTATTGGTGGCTGACTGACTGGTTGGGTGGCTGACTAAGGGCTGGCTGGCTGGCTGGCTTGCTGGCTGGCTGGCTGGCTTGCTGGCTGGCTGGCTGGCAGGCTGGCTGTGTGTCTTGCTGGGTGGCTGGCTGGGTGACTGGCCGAGTGGCTGGCTGGGTACGTGGGTGCCCATTTTGTCAAGTCCTTTCATGTTCTTTGCATAATTGAACTCAATCAAACTCCCACTATGCTTTCATGGGCCTAACAGCTTGGTATGAGATCAATTTGGACACGTGTGAAAGCCACTACACATTTGAATCCTACCCTCACGCACGCACGCATGTGCGCGCACACGTATGCACGTGCGCACATGTTCGCACGCACGTACGCACGCACGCACATGTACGCACACAAGCACGCACGCACGCACATGTACGCACGCCTGCACGCACGCACGCACATGTACGCACACACGCTCGCACGCATGCGTGTGCGTGCGTGCGCACGCACGTAGAAACGCACGCATACACGCACGCACGCATTCACCCACGTGAGTTTATTCTATAATGATGGATTCATCCTACTTTATAGTGGTTTGGGCCTTACAAGTATGGATATGAGGAGGTTCGTCAACATGTACAAATCCAAGGATCCTGTCTTTTTAAACGCAGCAGCTATAAGTGGTCTGGTTGGGTAATGAATTCTCAAATGAGGAACAAGAATCCGGGTCAAGGGAGTTAAACATCTGACAAACAATAAAATCTCAGAGAAGGGGAGAATTGCAAGAAATAGATTACAACACACTTGTAAACCACTATACTTCTACCAAAGCAAGACTGCACTGTACACTTTTACACACATTCATAAAGCGTTAACAAAAGAGACGGTTACTCACCTTTGACATGTGTTTAAGTTGCCGAAGGCTGGAATAGAGTTGTGCTTTACTGTGTCATTGTCTCCTCTTCCTCCTCTTCCTCCTCATCCTCCTCTTCCTCCTCGTCCTCCTCTTCCTCCTCTTCCTCTTCTTCCTCCAAAGGCTCATTCTCCACATGAGTACTTGCCATGCGAAAACGCTCCACAAAGCCGTCTCCTATTCCATACACCTCGTTGTTGTTCTTTCGAAAATTCCAGTATGCAAACACCAATCGACTCATCTCCATCAGGTTCTCCAATGTGTATGCAAAGCTCTGGGTGGTGAACCTTTTGATGAACCTGTTCACCTGCTCGTTTGGCGATGTGTTTGTGCCTGCATAACATGAGCATGGTGCAAAAGGCAGGGGGGTAGGAGGTAGAAGCAGGCGGTAAGGATGAGGAGCACCAATAGGGACCAGGAGCAGGAGCAGGACCAGCCAGCCAGCCAGCCAGCCCACTAGCCAGCCTACCCTTCACCCAACCAACCAGCCACCTAGCCAGCCAACCAACCAGCTAGCCAACCCTTCAGCCACACACACACACACACACATACACACACACACACACACACACACACACACACACACACACACACACGTTTGCNGGGAATCTGGTGAGGAGAGTTGTGAAGATGTCATTTGGCGACTCACCAAAGAACATGACATGGAACCCGTAGATAATCAGGTGAGGACACACCACGGTGAAAATACCTGTGGTTGTCTTCTTCGCCTTACCAACACCCTCCTTTGCATCACACTTGGTGTCATCTTTGCTGTTGATGCTGCGGCCATCTTTCTGCTCAAGGTCCTTGTACAAAGGTCTCTGGTTCAATGAAGGCCAGAATGGGTAGCACATGATCGACGAATGTGGTGAAGGGCCAGGTACAACAGTTTGCTGAGCACCCTGCAGACATCAACCAATGTCTGAGAATCATATGAGTGAGCGTACATGTGAAAACACCCGCAAAGAATGTGAATAGAGAAAAAAAAACGTACTCTGAAAACTTGTTCATGGTCTTGTACAAGTCTGCGCAGAATATCCACAAGCGCTGATGGAAGCATTCCTCTTGCACTCGTCCAATCAATGTTTTCCAGAGATGAGGCGTATGCAGCCAAGACCACCCCCATGTGGACGTCCAACACCAGTGCAACAATCGGCATCACATGCCGCAAGATTCTCCACCCCTCAACCGTCATCTCATCCGCATTGTCAAGAAGTGTTGTCAATGGTGAGACTCCCTCCTCATGAAGGAGACACTGTTCTGATGTGTGAGCTCCAAAAGCATACATGAAGTACGAGTAATCCTTGTCCACGGTGAAATACCGCGACAACACAATCCACGAAAAGGAATAAAAGAAAAACTCAATAATGCAAGTCAATGTGTGTGCGTGTGTGCGTAAAAGCATGGCTGGGTGCGTGGCTGACTGAGTTGCTTGCTGGGTGGCTGGCTGGGTGGCTGGCGGGGTGGCTGTCTGGGTGGTTGGGTGGCTGGCTGGGTGGCTGACTGGCTGGCTGGCTGGTTGGCTGGGTGGCTGGCGGGGTGGCTGTCTGGGTGGTTGGGTGGCTGGCTGGGTGGCTGACTGGCTGGCTGGCTGGTTGGCTGGCTGGCTGGCTGGTTGGCTGGCTGGCTTGGTGGCTGGCTAAGTAGGTGAAAACTGGGTGGCAGGTTGGTTGACTTGCCTGGTGGCTGGCTGTGCGTGCGTGCGTGAGTGCACGCGTGCGTGCGTGTGTGCGTTCGTGCATGCGTGCGTGTGTGTGTGCGTGCGAGAACGAAAGTGACAGACAACTTACGGCGCCTTCTTCGTGGTAGATCTTCCTTTCATTCACCAGTCTGGCCATGTCACTCGCCCCGCAGCCATGCAGCTTCTCCATGAGGCTGTCCATGTCGGATTGAACGAAGACATCACGTTGGCGCCGTCTCATGGCAAGTCGTGCGAGAAGAATGCGCGCATGATGATTAGGGACAAGACGCTTGGGGGCGGACTTTCGAGGAACTCCATGCGACACCAACGGTTGAGTGTGCAGAAGAATGTGATTTCCCAAGTCACCATTTCGATTCTTCAAACTCGTACCATCACAAACAAGCTTCTCAGGCCATTGGCCACACTTAGAACAAAAGGTCCCAAGACCTACCACGTTGATGAGTCTCACATAAGCCTGCATGGCATTGGCAAGAGTAGGCCTGCTGATGAACTTGAGCGGCTTTTTTGCTCGGTGGAAAAACGTCGTCGCACCGTGAGTTGTTGACAATGAGGCACCGTTGCAGGCAAAGGCCAATACCCACAACATCGTTGCATGGGTGAAAGCGGTGGCGGAAGAGAAGATGAAAACACCTTCATCCTTCCCATCCGGAAACACTGTGCAGTTGCATTTGCTCGTTCGGTAGCACATGACAGGGATCTGTCAATAGAAAACAAGGTAATGTCAACAATTGTACACAAGGACCACATAGACAAAGGATGACAAGAAGGGCATGGTCATTAACTGCAAACTTACAAGGGTCGCCTTGTTGATGACATCGTTCAGGTTGACTGTCTGCCACAGCTGCATTTGGAAAACAATTTCATTAGAACTTCACGCAACTTCAGAACCTGAGCAGCACGCAATATAAGGACGTGAGACAGGAGAGGATGAGCAATTGCTTGACTGAAATTACCTGATGCCAAGTGTGCCCACATGGACATGTCGCAGAGACTGGCTTAGGAGCTTTCAACACAAAGTCGTCTGAAAAGGCCAGAGCCGCCTGTTCCATGATTTCTTGTTCAGTTGTCACACGAGATGGGTGCAAGCTCGTATGCACGTCAATCAATTGCCAAGACTTCACTTTTGGCCACGAAAACACTTTCCACTTCTTCCCCACGTGCTCCGCCGATTCACAAAGCGGCCTTCCTTCATCGCAATCACATGACACAAACACCTCAACATCTGGGGCTTGCACCACCACTCTTGGTTGATCATTTCTGTCACTATTTGGTGCATACCAAGTCGTAGATTCTGGAACAAAGGGTCTCAACATGTCAAGGTGTTTCTCACAGCGTCCTCGACCAGAGTCACAAGAGCATCGGAATATACCACCATTGTCACCTTCTGTGAGAACCCAGCCAAGCACCCGTGCACCTTTCTGAGGTGCAGAACTGTCCAAGATGGAAAAACACGGGTAGCTACCCTGGGAGAGAGTTAGACGCACTACTGGACTTGCCTCCAAAGCAAGAGCAGTCAAAGGTGGATCTAAATGCTTTTACCCCCACTCCATGTGCACACATGTTCCATGTTTTCGAGCATATGCGCAAGTACACCCAACACCACCAGACACCTTCTGCCACACATGTACAGGTGTTCCAAACTGCGCTGGGGGACTTGGGCCAGGAGGGGAAGGCATCAAGCACACTTTGTTTTTGTGGTCAAAGTCTGGAAGTAGAGCGGTGTGCCCTTTGATTCTCTTCACGAAGTCAACGGCATATCTCTCACGAAGTTCGGCTTCAAATCTAGCCAATTGGCCCTCTTCCATTAAAGACTCTGACGGAGCAAACTTCGGCAGGCACTTGCGAAGCACACGTAGATGACTTTCTTCGAAGATGTAGAGAGGCATTTTTCTGAATAGCCTCACTCTTGGGGCGGGTCTCGGCTACAAGGGAGCAAACAAATTCCCACCCAAGAAATAACCGAGTAAAGACGCCGATGTGCACAAAACACTTGCATGCACGAGGAAGGGAATACAACTTAATCCTTTATGTGCCTTAGATAACTTAGTGAACGGAAGCCACCCAGCCAGCCAGCCAGCCAGCCAGCCAGCCAGTCAGCCAGCCAGCCAGCCAGCTTAACAGCCAGCCAGCCAGCCAACCAGCCAGCCAGCCCTTCAGCCAGCCAGTCAGCCAGTCAGCCAGCCAGCCAGCTAGCCAGCCAGCCAGCCAACCAGCCAGCCAGCCCTTCAGCCAGCCAGTCAGCCAGTCAGCCAGCCAGCCAGCTAGCCAGCCAGCCAGCCAACCAGCCAGCCAGCCCTTCAGCCAGCCAGTCAGCCAGTCAGCCAGCCAGCCAGCTAGCCAGCCAGCCAGCCAACCAGCCAGCCAGCCAGCCAGCTAGCCAGGCAGCCAGCGACCCATCCAGCTAGTCCCTCTACCCAGTCCCTCACTCACAGTTTGACGCTGTCCATCAGCTGGTGCATTGAGATCGAAACTCGGCCTTTGCCGATTAGTAGGCCTCCGATGTCGTGGTGACCCTTCTGGAGAAGGGTCTCGATCATTAACTCCGTCATTGCGTCTTTCAGCTTCATGAACGTTGTCCTCAGCTCCACCTCCCTCGCTGTCTCCATTCCCCTCGCCACCCCCATCTCCCTCGCCGTGTCCATCTCCCGCATAGCCCTCGCTTCCACCTGTTGACACTTGAGGTGCAACACCTCCAATCCTAACACCTTCAGAAAATGCATTTCCACGAGCAGCACTGTCATGTACAGGTCTTCCAGCTACCCCTGGTGCATTTTGAGCAACAGACTCAAAACTTTGCACGAAAACTGCTTTTGGGACCTCTGGTGCTGATGCGCAACATTTGTAGGGCTTCCCAATATTCGGCTTACAATGAGGACAGATCCTCTTTGCTGGATCTTGAGTCCACGTGTCCTCCCTCTCATTGCAAAAGAACAAATCCTCAAAGTCCGGCACCTGCAGCTTCGTGCACGCACATCTACGACAGTAGTATCGCATGTGACCTGCCGCGTTGGTACATCTCCCTTCGCCATCAAAGATCCGCTTCACAGTTGAGTGTCTTCCGCCACATTCAATTTCAGTACACAGCCACAAACCCCCATTTGCAACAAGCCTTTGCACGTGAGCCTTGTCACGTGGACACTTGAACTTGAAGAATGGACGAGGTGGAAAATGTGCTCGATCATTGTCAAAAATGTTGACAAGCATACTGATTTTCACGTCTCTTCCCACATTCTTGCACGTGTGACAACGAGCATTGATACTGTCACCATGCTCTCGTAGCAATGAAATGTCCACGGGCCATCTCACCGGCGTGATGACAATCTGTTCCTGTTGTGCAGCAGTGGGCCTTGTGTTGCGACGAACACCGAGGCCAGTCCTGCGAGTGGGGTTCGAAGTTTGCTGTGACCTACGTGGTGGAACCATCTGTAAAATGTGCAAACCATAACCGCAGAGGCAGGGAGCATAGAACAAAGACAAGGGCTAAGTTTAAGAAGGGGCATGGCACGGCCAGAGACAAGGTTTAGAGGTAGGAGAAAACATATAGGCCCATGTTGAGGACAATTGCAAGAAAATGGATGATAAACGCAAAGCATAAGAGATGTGGCAGAAGGGACATCAAGGCTTTGTGTGGAATGATTTCTTACAAGTGTTATCACGAATGTTACAAATCATTCTCGCCATCACTTGAGTGCACACTAACACAACAATCTCCGCTATGGTATGTTACCATCGAAATTTCTTCCACGTCGC